>JALBYF010000099.1:0-46770 GCA_023212725.1 Tranzscheliella williamsii | reverse complement strand
CTTCATCTCGACAACGACAACACCTTCAGAAGCGAAGCTCGTCGGGCTAGAGCTGGAACTGTCAGGCCTGGTCTGGGCGCTTCACCGTCTGCAACACTATCTCGACGGAGCGCCCAAGATCGTCGTTGTCACAGATCACGCACCCCTCGGCGCCGTCGTCAAGGCACCGACACACACCCGCAAGCACTTTACCCCTTGCATCGAAAAGCTCCGCGCTTACCTGATGCCATACCTCGACACCCTGGACTTCAAATACAAGCCCGGATGCCTTCACGCCAACGTCGACGCTCTCTCGCGCCTCAAGCACAACCCTCAGCTCCAGTCCTCCCAACCCTGATGCGCGGACATACATGACATGCACAGCGCCTCTCCCCGTCAGACTGCTCCGTTCCTTCCCTGTCAGATAGCTCCGTCCCTTTCCGTCTCTCCTGTACATAGACTCCAATTCGCGGAGGGGGGGCATGTCGCGCGAGTGCGCGCTTGGCTTCGCTTGGCCGTCTCTCGGCCGAGCGGACCCGGCGCCGACAACTTCGCCGGCTTGCGCCGCCTCCGCCCTTCTTGAGAATCCATCATCTACTCGCTCATATTCGCCTGCGTGACCGCAGCACAGAGGGTCAGATCGATCGATTGGAGATCTTAAGGCATGACCCCGATCGATCGACTAGAGCCAAGCCTACAATTACTTATCCAGTCGACCAGAGGCGTGAGGTCGACCCAATTTCCGAGGCACTGATAAGCATAGGGCGAACTCAGTGTGCGACGTCGGGACACGAGGCTGTCACCACCCTCCGTCAAGAGATAAGAGACATACCACTGATAAGGGTACCACACCAGTGTGGCAGTCAACCAGAGGTCTAACTGTTAACCGCCCTTATAAGGGGGCGTGCACCTTCCCCATGTGGATGAGGGTCCTCATCCACTCTATTAAACAATAACCGTAGCTAGTCATTCAGTCAGTCTCGCTGAGCAATCCAGGATCGTTGCTCAACACCATCGTCTGTGCCTCCGTTCGAGTCGGAGAACCGTCGACATCATCTCAGTCGCGCTCACACCAACAGTGTGATAGCAAGACCCCAATCCCCCTTAGTACACCATCAATAACGGTGTCCACCTTGCAAGAGTGTGTTAAGGACGCTCTCCCATTCTTGTAAGCAGGTACAGCCTCAAACACGCCTCTCTACCTCTGGACGGAGCGTCCATGGCGGTCAGTCGATCTCAGAACCACGTCGATTGGAGCCTCGCTCAATCCTTGCTTATTGAGTCGATCGACTGCAACACAGTCAAATCACGACCACTCAGTCGATATCATTATCATATCGACTAGTGTTTGGGATCAGGCACACGACCGCTGACACATGAACAGAAGATCGAATGGGGGTTTGTATGCCAGATGCAGCAAAATAATACAGTCGTCTTCATTGTAGGACTCGGTAGGGGCCATGAGCGGAGGACGGTGTAGGGGGATGACAGATGTGCTCATGCTGTCATATGAGCGTTGGTCGGAATGGTGAAATGAGCTGTAGTGATTCAGCTCGTGGCTGTTCTATATGACCATATGTATGCATGTCGGTGGAGAACTGCATTCACTTTGATTCGCAAGAGAAGGCCGAAGCGAACTACAGAAGCGTGACTTAACAGCACGCCAGCGCCTGCCTTTCCACTGACTCTACGACAAAGTATACAGGTTCACAGGGTCGTGGCAAAGCACTCTATCGACACTGTCGGAACTGGGATGCGAAAGGTTCCTGGTAGGATAAAAGCGGAGAGAAGGCTAACATTTCCGAACAATGCCGCGGCGCAACTCCTCCTCGCGATACTCGAACATGGCCTGCACGCCGACAAACAGAGTGGCGCAGGCGCCCGCCATGAACTTGACGCCTTGCCAGCTGCCCAGCAGCTGATCAGCCATGTACTTGACGCCGTCGGTCCCGATCGCGAAACCGACGAGATTGCCCGTCATCATCATCAGGACGTTGCCTACGCCGCCTATTGCCGCCACATGTCGGTACCACCAGCGGTCGCCGTACTTGTCCGATGAGACCACCTTGCGCGCTACCACTTCGGGCACAATGAAGAAGGTGATTAGCCAGCCCCACGCCAGCAGTTTGAGGCTCAGATCATGCCAGAGTGCCACGAACGTGAACACAAGTAGCGTGGCTCCTATCTGGTTTCGGCTGCCGCCGAGCGGAACATAGATGTACCGCACAATCCAAAGGTTGTAGGAACGGTGCCATGATCGCCAGAATCCGAGCGTCGAGTAGTTGTTCGCCATACATCGCACCATGTTCTCCGGCGGATCCACCCCGTCCGCCAGAGCCCATAACCGGAAGAACCGCCATGGAATCAGCAATTTCAGCCATACGATCATTAGGTTCCAGAAGCCGATCATCGACAGTTCGAAGGGCGAAGCATTCACCCATGCCTTTGTGTCTTTGATAGCATTGACATAAATGTAGTGCAGGATGAACTCCATCGTCATGAGCGATGCTACGAACCGCATCCCGTAGCGCCACACTGTCCGCCCTTCGATCCGAATGGGCCTGCGAAGTTGGCTCGTAAAATCGTTGAAGGTGACGATCGGTCCAGCGATAAAAAGCGGCGGGTAGAGCGCATACAGCAGGAAGTGGATCAGAGTGTACTCTTCCAAAGGCCGCGAATGCCGGGTGCGTTCCTGGTATGTGGCCTCACGATCCTCGATCTCCATCATCGCACGTCTAGGTTCGACGCCTCCCTGCGCCTCTCGCTTCGCCCAGTGGAAATCAAGCGCGAATGAGACGAGCCTCAACATGGTGATGTTGTAGTTGATCTGCCACCTCGGAAGCAGTCCCTTGAATACCTCGAGGGGCGCCAAAGCAGGAGAAATCGAACCATATTCGAACCCATCATTCCAATGGATAGCACACAGTGATGCCACGTTGAATAAGAAGGTCACTGCCGGCGCCACCTTGCTTCCACCCAACAACTTTGCCAGCACGAAGTTGAGCCAGCAGACGAGAAGCAGCTTGAGCGAATTGGTGCCGTGTAGTGCGAAGACGAAGACGGCTGTAATCACCGCCAGAAAAGGAATCCTATTCCGCGTTGGTCCTGCCCCAAGGCCCGAGCCAATTCTTTGATATGTGCTTGTGAATGCAGGCAGTATTGAGAAGAGCTTGGAGAGGCCTAAATATGCTGTCATGATACCGGCGAGGGCTGGTACATAGTCTCTGAACGATCGATACTGGAAATCGCTGTCATCTCGAAGGCGACCGAACAGCCAACCTTGCTTCAGATGACCCGAGTATGTGTAGTAATTGGGGTTGCTGGGAGAGCTCAGCTTAACGGGCACATACACCATCCAGGGGACCATCACCAAGAATACAAGATAGTAAAACTTGAACTCGAGCGTGTGCCATCTTCCTCGTTTTGCAGCTCGAGCGGAGCGTGGCGCCGTGGGACTCACGAGCTGCGCGCTTGGAGGCTTCGACGTCACGCCGGTGTCGATGGTCAAGGAGGCTATGCCACGAGAGCCCAACAGCCGGCGTACGAGCGGATTGGATGGCTTAGGTTGCCGCTTCACTGGTACGGAGACCGCCTGCCGCGTCGAAGGAGGATAGACAGGTGAGCCGTTGCTATCATTTTGACGGCTGGAAGAGGATGTTGTCATCGCTGAAGCATGCTGGTCTGTAGGATAGGAAGACGCGGAAAAGTCAGACGGGGTTGGGAATGCTGCAAAATGCGTCGGCAGCATGCCCTCTCGGTTCGCGTTGCGGTAGGCTGCTGAGCTCCCTTGCGCCTCACCGTGGTTGTACACAACCGGATCAGAGGACAAGAGCTGAGGAGGGGCCACGACAAAGCCAGAAGGGCGAGACGCTGTCGAGATTCACCGACAGAGCTGCAGAGGTTGCCTGAGAGAAGAAGGTCCCTGCACGAATTAGCATAAAAAAGCACGCTCGCGTGTTGGTGTTGGGTCCATGCCGCTTATGTCAGCACTCATTTTTGGCGGCCAGGGCACGGTTCCACCGCGCACAACATACGCGACGAGGAGAAGCGTTGTCACCATCACCGTTTCGGCTGTCGCATTAAAACCAAGCAAGAAGCCCAGCTGTTTTACCTGGCGAGTCTCCGATCGTATCGACAGGGGCGGCAAGATGGCGGTGAGTATGCTGTTCCTTCAAAAAATCGCTCCGATAGGGGCTAACGTCTATGACCCTTGATGCTGGTCACACAGATCAACTGGATTCTACTCATTAGTCGGCAAGGCAAGGTGCGGCTGGCGAAATGGTTTACGACTATGTCGCCTAAGGCCAAGCTGAAGATCACAAAGGACGTGACCCAGCTTGTTTTGGCGCGACGCACGCGGATGTGCAACTTTCTCGAATACAAGGACAGCAAGGTTGTATATAGAAGATACGCCTCGCTCTTCTTTGTCACAGGGATCAACCAGGGCGACAACGAGCTGGTGACACTCGAAATCATCCATCGCTATGTTGAAGTGCTGGACAGGTACTTTGGCAACGTTTGTGAGCTCGATCTGTAAGTAGCGAGGATAGATGCTCAAAAACCGAGCCGGACGTGCCACATCAACACCTTTGCTAACACTTCTGTTGTTTGCGTTGTGAATACGTATACCCTTCAAACGACCTCCACGATCAGCATCTTTAACTTCCAGAAAGCATATGCAGTGAGTACGGCATGACATGATTCTGTGGAAGCGCAAATAAGGGCGAGATGCTGACAACCCAGCGCACCGTAACCTGCAATGCAGATCCTGGACGAGCTCATCATCGCAGGCGAGATGCAAGAGTCGTCCAAGAAATCAGTGCTGCGCACAGTCAGCCAAAGCGATGGGATCGAAGAAGCTGAACAGTCGGAAGATGTAAGTTGCTCCGATGCTGAACCACAGCATCTTCTCGTTGCTACTTTCGCAGCCGTACCTAACGCTCACCGTACCCACGCTTACCTTACCCCCGCTCACGTTGCCCACACACTTTACGTACGTTGATGTCCGCGACAGTCTTTGGCCAGGATCGGAAGCCGATCGGGCCAGTGAATATTGTTGCCTTTGAGAGCTGTTTTATCATCTGTATACTATCATGCCGGTTTTCGAAGGTTTTACCACCTTGCCCTTGCATCACCCGATCCGTTCTGTAGAGTGCATGAGCGTTGGCGATCTGAGTTCCGAAGTATGATCTGCTGTTCACATCGTCGGCAACTTGGTTTCCAGACGGTGACCGGCACAACTGATACCCCGGCGGACAGATCTTCGCTGCCTGCAGTCACTTTCACAGTAAATGCCGGCGCATAGCAGACGCTGATGGGTAGCGGTGCGGGTCAGAGACCTAACATAACGATGTTAGATAAGGGAACCGCCCAACCGGTTAACATTTGCGAGATTTGTGATCTGTGATTAATTGTTGGGTGGGGTTCGCTTGCTTAAGTCGCTCTTTGCAATAATACTAGCCTTTTAAAGCGTTGGCATATCGAGCAAAAAGCCGGTGCCGGAAGCCATCATCTCCGATGACAGACAAGGAAGACGGACAAGCCTGTCAATGGCTTCTGCACCTTCTTCACCAGTTACTGCTTGCGTTCTGCATCGGATACTGAAGGCGGCGTTTGACGGCTTTGAACGAGAGCATAGACCCTTGCGACCTTCCGCAGTCTGTTTGCGTCTGGCCGGTCTCGTGCTTGCGTTTTGGCGTCGTCTAATGACATGTTGCTTTACGTCAGTGCACCGAGAAATCGTAAATTGCTCTTTAGTTTTTCTATTCGCTAACATTTAAATAGGGGAGGGGCATCTATAAGAACGCATTTCAGATGAGGAATCAAAGCTATGTAATTATATATACTAGCTGAGCTATAAAAAACCCAGCTAGCTTTGAGTTAGGATTATATTTTGTTGCTCAATATCGAGACAATGCCGTGATCTCCCCATTTCAGATGACTTGTGACTGGTTTGAGAGCTTGATTCACGCTCGACTCTCTGAGTCGGTGGGTAATCATAGCCCGTCGGCAGAGGCAATTGAATGACGCTGCACTCACACTGTTCTCTCCGCATTTTCGCGTCTGCTGCCTTGGCCCGGCTGCACAATCCCTCTTTCACGCTGGTTTTCTCACTCCCTCCGGCTAGTGAGTCCTCCAGTAGGCTTGGTCACAACCCATCCCCCTTAAATCAACTGAGTATTGGCCGCGATCTACAAATACCTGCCCCGCATTTGTACACCTTAGCCTTTAGTTCCCATCATCTTTTTTGCCATACTTCGTCAGATCCTCTTCCATCCGTCACCGCCCTCGTACACATACCGAAAATGTCTGAATTCAAGGCTAGGCCTCTCTTCGAGCAGATCACCGAGGGTCTGAAGGGCATGGATGAGAAGGAGAAGAAGGACATTCAGAAGAAGGTAAGTTTATCCATTCATTCTAGACCTTGGTAGCGTATGGCGCTTCTCTACTTTTAGCTGTAGGAAGACGAACATGCCAACGTCCATGCCTGGCACAACCGCTGACGACTGTCCCGTCCTCTTTGCGTTTATTGCTCATCGTTACCGTCGCTGCTCGCCCGTCGACGTACAATCCTTACCACGCCGGATTGAATCATCTTATTAGACCAACGGCGTCTTTGAGATGCACGTCAAGAACTCTGAAGGCAAGGAGCTTATCTGGACCATTGACCTGAAGAAGGTATGTGTTATCCTCAATGTGATAGGGCATCTTTTGGAGAACTTTGCGGCCTTGAATAGCTTTGGCATCTGGCTTTCTAAAGCTAAGCTAGCGCCGTCTAGATTATCAGCGCCTCAAAAGTGCTGCTTCAAGCGGTTGTTGCGTCAGACTTCCAAGGGCTTCGCTGTCATCCTCCGATCCAGCTCGCACAACTGTTGCTGACTCGCCGCGTTTCCCCCACCGCTTTCTCTTGTTTTCACAGAACGCCGAGGCTTACGAAGGCAAGGCTAAGAACAAGGCTGATGTCACCGTCAACCTTGGCGACGATACTTTTGTCGACCTCGCCGACGGCAAGCTCAACGGCCAGAAGGCTTTCATGTCCGGCAAGTTGAAGGTCAAGGGCAATATCATGCTCGCCACCAAGCTCGACTCCGTACTGAAGGCCCAGAAGGCGAAGCTATAAACTAGCACGCCGGTCACAATCTGGCTGCCAAAGCCCTTCGTCGCATGCCCTATCTACTTCCCTTGTATTATTGACGGCCGTTGAAATAAACCGGATTCGCCGCCTCCTTGGCTTTCGTCTGGTAGCCAAATACGATCAAGGCAGTGACATAGGATACTCTCCCACAGCCCCGAGGTCACTCTCACATCCACGCACACAGCTAGATTCTGACGCTAGTAAACTTGCGTTGCGCGGCATATGTTCACGTCTGCTACGCCGGCATGTTGGTTGGTTGCGCATCTGATCCGTCGGACTCGGTGTTCCGCGCACGAATTGGCTTGTCTTCGTGCTCTGTCTCAGTCCCGAAGCCTGCGAACCTTCAGCGGAGCAGCTGTTCATCGTCCGTCGCTCAGTGAACAGCCCGTGAGAGAAGAATGTGAGCCACCGTGAGATGATTATCGCGCGTATCGATTAAGGCAAGCCGAGGATCGTGCCTTTCATGGCGAGCATGGCACTGAGCGTATATGACCTTAACGAGCTCGGTATCCGACAAGGCTGTCCGCGCTTGCTTTGTAAGCTTCAATGGAGCCTCAATTCGTTTGAGGCGGGCTAGCCAAGGGGGAAGACCGCTGGAGGACTGCTTCACGTGGACCCGAATTAGGGTGGCACACCTCATCCCCGACCCTGGACCACTGAAGACGGATCAGCAGGCAAAGGCCAAATCCCTGGCACTTATGCTTGTGCCTTGCCCCGCCGCCTCCTTTCCAGTACCTGCAGGCAACGGCCTGGGGTTTCATTCGGATTTTCGCACAGTCGAGATATAAGTTCAAAAGGTCCCACTTTGCGCAGCGAGGGATTGGACGTGTGGCGATGCAGTTGCTTTTCGACTCGCGTCTGGCAGTGCGCGCCACGAAGCTCGATTCGCAAGCTCATCTGTATGGTTTTGATGCCCTGACTGACTATCTTACACCGAGCCAACGGTCATGGTTCGGTCGAAGGCCGTAGAAATTCGAATGGCTATGCCAGAGCATCAGGGTATTCAGCCGTGCCGAGAAGGATCCGCCGTGTTTGTCCACTGTGCTTTTTCCGCTTGTTACAGCTTACCAAGTGGGTTCTCGGAGTGGGACCTGTACCCTGCCTGAACCCCAAGATGCCTTCATATCGCATCTCCGTCTTGTCTACTGAATATGGCTGAGGCACTGGATCAACCACCCCACTTCTCCAGTCACGCCAGCAGATGTCAACTTCATCGGCCCACGAAATCCTTCCATTCAGTGACCATCCTTGTACATATTGTTGTCTCTGTATTATGAGCCCCTGCGTTCGCACAGGGGTCACATGGATGGGCGAAATACCTGAGTTTAGCTCTTGGATCTGGCCCCTCTCCATCCTTCGGGCCGGCCACCGAACATTGGCTCTCGATCAGCTGCCGATTTCTCCGTATCCGCTATCCCCTAACCTTTAAAGTGCTGTCACTATGGGCTGCGTTGCATAACGGCCCCTGTGCGAAAAGACAGTCGCTAATGGAGTCTTTCAGAAGCCGGAAAAGACTAATCCAACTTAAGCCACATCTAAGGTTCAACGCTCCGGGTGCCGTCTCAGAGCTGATCAAGACAACGTCATTTGCCCACCTGTCACGGGGTTGCTGCTTGTTCGCTCACCTTCTAGCAGGTTCACCGCCGGGTAGTCGTGCTTCAGCGTGGACAAGTGCGGGGATGTGGGAGACGGTGTGGTCCCCACTTCGGGGTTTATCGGTGCCCGACACCGAAGAGCGAGCATGCGAGACCGACTCACCCATTTCCAAGGCGAGGCATGGCGATAGCGTCTTGTGCAGTGCCAGCAACGAAATGCATCCTCGGGCTCCCAGTTACCACTGCGGAGTTGCGCCCGATTGCATTTCGGCTTCATCTCGGCCTGAAACCAGGGCCACATGTACCGGCAACCCCCCACGGTGGCCACCCTCACAAAGGCTCGCTGCTCGCTTCGTCAGGCACTTCGTGCCGCTCCCTTGAAATATACGGCCGCGGTGTTCGTCACCGGCAAAGGTCCTGTGGTCTCAGCTGTTTTCCCCGCAATCCTTCATTCTCTGCATACTGCACACCACCAAGTTCGAGGCTATAAAATCTGAGCAGACTCTCCGAGGATCCACAGTTTTGCCACAAGAACCGCCTTACATCGCACTCAGGACAAGCGAGCATTCCCAGCTAGCCTGATTCACATCTTCCCATACTAAAGTTCATAGACTGTTCGCGCTTACCCCCCCGCATCACAGGCCTCCTGTTTTCTCAGAACGAAGGACGCTGAACGATAGTAATCATGGCCAGGCACATTTTCCTTTCCCTCCTACTACTCACGGTGTGCACCGGACTTGGTTTGGCTGCACCGCTGCCCCTGCCGCGGCCGTTCCAAGATATCTATCCGGAACAAATCCCCAACTTGAACATGCCGACCCCTGCCGCCGATGTTAGCTCATATCCGCCCACGCTTCTGGCCGGCTGGGACCCCAACGACACTTCGCTGGTCGCTCCAGACCGCCCAAAGAAGAAACACTAGCCCTGTATGGCCGACAGCCTTGCTTGGAGGACACGGACAGCGCACCGCCAGCAAAAGCTACGCCATGCCGCCGCGAGTTTCCCTTCCGGGCTGTGCCGTTCCACCTCATCACGACGCTCCGCAGCTCCTCCTGCAGCTTTGTAACGAGAGACAAATGGGGTGGGAGGCGATACGGCACGGCTGCACTCTCTACGTTCCCGCTGACAGCGCCGAGCATGCCATGCTCGGCCGCCTGTGCCACTCCTCACGTACCGCTTGATTGCTGTTTATGATGTCGACTATCACGTTGTTACGATTGGATCTGATGTCTTTTAAATGTTAATCACACAGTAGCAGTATGGGCTGAAGAGGGTACAAGATTGAGCGCATTGCAGATCGCCGTCTAGGCGGGTGTGGCCTGTGCTCGCTGGTACACTTTGGTGCCGGTCAGCCACGTCTGAAGGACCTTTGCCTTGAGCAGAGCGGGCCCGATGTCGGCGGCGGAGGCGTTGTGTTGGAATAGGTTGGTGTCGAGGACAACGAAGTCGGCGCTCTTGCCTGTCTCGAGCGTGCCGGCCCAGGACTCGGCCTTGCAGCTGTACGCGGCGCCGTAGCTCGCGGCGGCGAGGGAGGTGGCCAGGGGGAGGGCGAACTGGGGGGTGGTTGTGACGTCGGACTCGGGGTTGCGAGTCGACCTTCGGGTGACCGCGTTAAAGAGGTTGGGCAGGACCCAGTGCGGGGCGGTGGGGGCGTCGGAGCCGAAGGCCACTGGCGCGCCGCTCTCGAGGAACTCGCGATAGGCAAAGGCGCGCGCGCATCGCCCCTCGTTGTGCGAGTCGCCTAGCATCTTGCACCAGCCGTTCAGGATCGCTGGGTCAGAATGAACCGGCTGGACACTCGCGGTGATGCCCAGCCGGCCGAGCTTCTCGACATCCTTTGGGTCGGTCAGCTCCAGGTGCTCGATTCGGTGGCGACGCGAACGGATCGACAGACCCTGCGCCTCCAGCGTTTCTCCCAGCGTGGCAATCGCCTCCACCGCCGTGTGCACCGCCATGTCGCCGATGGCATGGATCGCGAGCTGGAGCCCGACCGAATCAGCATATTTGACCACTGGCACCAGCGTCTCGAGCGGCCACATTGATTCCGCATTGGTTCCGTTGAAGTAGGGTTCCTTGAGCGCTGCAGTGCACGCGTCGATGACGCCGTCACAGACCAGCTTGATGCCAACCAGCCGGAACCACTCGTCGTTGTGCTGCTTGCTGAGCTCAAGAGCATAGTTGATCTGCTTGATATTTTCGGCTTCTGTCTCCGGCCGCAAAAGCCAGTGCGCAGCCATGCGGAGCGGCAGCTTGCCGCCCATCTTGCTCTTGACTCGCAGCAGACAATCGAGCGAGAGCGGGTCGAGCGCCATGTCGACAGCGCCAGTGTAGCCTGTCTCACGGTAGGCATCGCAGGCGCGAAGGAAGTTATTTTCCTGCTCCTCCAGGGAACTCAGGCTTGCCAGCTTTGGCCAGACAAACAAGATGTTGGCCGTCTCGGAGAGGAGGCCGGTAGCCTTGCCCGTCTTTGGGTCGCGGAAAATCTCGCCTCCCTCCGGGTTAGGCGTTGTGTCGGTGACACCAAGCTCGTTGAGGGCGGCCGTGTTGCACCAGTGAGAGTGCAGGTCATGCGCTTCGATATAGACAGGTCGATCTGGCACAATAGCATCCAGGTCAGAAGCCAAGGCGAGGCCGTCGGTAACATCCTGGATCCAGCACGACGCGAGAATACGGGGCGCTGTCGGGTCTGCATCAGCAGCCTCCTTAATAGTCTTCTGAATGTCGGCTAAATTCTTGCATTGGGCCAGGTTCACCTTGTCGAGTGATTGGCCGAAGTTGAGCATATGCGTGTGTGCGTCTATGAAGCCGGGTACAACTAGCTTGCCGCGCATGTCTACCACACCGTCCTCAGCCTCCTGGCTTAGCGCAGGCGGCACTTGCTCGAGACTACCGACATAAGCTAGTTTGCCGCCTTTGACCACCATACATTCAGCAAAGCGGCCCTGGAGCGCCGCGGCATTGGAATAGTCTTGCTTGACAGGATCCAGGTTAGCGGGCACGAGCTCGGTAGCTTGGGCGGTGAAAAACAGCCCGTTCTTGAACAAAGTAGTCGTAGTCATTTCTTGCGATATCTGGTGAGCGTTTGTCAACCACAGTCTAAGCGGATAGTATGTGTGAGGAGGGCAGCCAGCGGGCACGATCGAGGTAGCGATGTTTATATAGCTCGGCTCACCCCAGGTGGTTGTGCGCCGGATTCGCTGCGATAAGGACGTCTTGGAATAGGCCCTGCTTGCCTGGTGGGCGTTTGCATTTTCGTTTGCGTTTCGCTCCGGCCAACATCTTTATCAAGCACGGCGGATGTCGTCCATTGCCTTTGCTTTCGCCGTTATATGCAGAGGCTGCTGGGGTATGTATGCATGCTGTATCCGCCCGTCCCTTAGGGCAGCCGCGCCAAGCGCGACAGGCGCCCCACCCACATGCCCGCGCGATATATTTGATTGGCCGATGTCAGATCGAAAATCTGAATCTCATCTTTTTCGCGGGCTTAAGATGTCCAGTTGATCTATCGCACGCAGGCACTCACAGTTGCGACTTGTTGGCACAGCCACCCCTTTGGTTGGGAACACAACACTCATGACTAAAAGTGGACGAGGGGCTGAGCCACGGCAACGCTGGTTGGGCGCGTAACGCTCATAGGGCTACCTAGCATATTAATCTGCTCCACGGCCAAACGATATTATCATCAACCGCACTCAGTCTATTGCCACCACCATCCGCAAGCAAGGTCACGCAGGGCGATCGTCAGTCCTTGCGTCTGCTGTCCTCTCACTTATCGCTACGCTCTTCTCCGCCGAAACGGCCACGGCCAACATGGCGTCACGCCAACAGGAGCTTCCGGAGCTTTCGTACCTCCCCAACTACACCCAGACTCGGCCTCCGCCTCCTTCAGGCGCGCCACCCGCCTACGCCAACGTCATCAGAAGGGTCTATCCGTATACACTTCGTCCCGTAGTGCTGGTAACATCCTTCTTCACTTTCATCTACCTGCTGCTGGTAGCAATCTCCAACTTCCGGGACATTGGCAAGAGTGGAAATAGCTCTGGCATGAATATCTTCCACATCATCCCAGCAGTGCTGTTGACAGTTGCGGCCATGGTCGAAGTACTCGGCTTCACTGCAGCCCTCAAGACCCACCTCAAGTTGGCGACACTCTACTCGAGGCTGACCATCCCCGGCTTCGTCGCTGTCATCGCTGCCGAGATCCTCAGCATCGTCGCTCATCACCATTGGAAGCAGCGCATTATCGATAACTGCACTGCGGATAACACCGGTGCTGTTGTTACTTCGTCACCCTCCTACTTTGGCGACAGCTCCGGCACTGGCACCGTCATGTCGGCCGCGGATGCCACGAGCTACTGCCGTGCGGGCTGGAGCTACGACTCGAGCTGGGAATATGTCTGGCTCGTGGTTACGATTGTTGTCGGTCTTCCAGTTGTTTCCTTCAGCTTTGCATTCGTCCGACAGCTGCAGGATCCCTCCTCTGTGCGCGTCAGGGAGAACCGCGGTGGTGGATGGTGGGGACGAAGAACGCAACAGGCCCCAAGCGCTCAGTACGGCCATCAGGGTCCTTACGATCCCCAATCCCAAGCTCAGGCCTATTCGTATCCGCCAGCTCCTTACGGCGCTTATGCACCGCCGTCTGGGGCCCCTCCCCCTCAGGGTCAGTACGCTCCGCGGGATCTGCCCGACTATGAAAGAGGCGAAACACAGGGAGACCTTGACGACCGTAAGAGCCTTTCTAGTCCGACCGGCTACGGTTTTTCGGAAGGTACAAGAAGGCCGTCCACCAGCAGAGATGGGGACTCGAGACAGCTGGATGCAGCCAAAGACTCCGAAGTCACAGTCAAGCTGGACGACGAAGATTATGCTAGGGACGCCAAGACGAAGCCCAGCACTTCCACCGATCACGCCGATGATGATGGCACACCCCGCATCTAGGCATAAGCTCCCGACTCTTGTTCGCCAGCATCGTTCCTGACAATACCACCTGCTACCTATGCCGCTGCCGCGCCTCCGGGCAACCACGCAGCGGAAGCGCATAATGGCCTGCACCTCTGTTCCCCTGTACTTGCTTTGCATTGTGTCCTCTCTCGTCGTTAACGAAACTCCATAGTCGAATCTGATACCGCTTTGGCACAGGCGTGAGAACGTGGATCTGACATCACCGCACTTGCACGGAATCACAATAATATTTCGGATATTTCGCATCCATTTCGGGCGGTTGGGAGTCGAGCTCGCAGTGCTGATTGGAGTCACTGATGTTCCCAGCTCCTGAACCTCTTCCTCTTCCATATCCCCGTAAGCAATTGTGAAGGCGACCTCACATTGCTGTGGCAACGTATGATCTTGACCGTCAGTTCGCTCCTCCGTACCACCCTGGCGTCGGGCATCCGCAGCGTCTCTCCAGTGTCGCCTCGTTTGCTTGTACCGCTTCAGGTTTGTCGGAGGGTCAGTACGAGTCTCGTGGTCGGGATGGACGCCAACGTGCAGGGCGAAGGCGAGGAGGTGACGTCGGTTACTACGCACAACCAGTACCGGACTGCGGGGCTGGAGCGGACGGAGCTGGCAGCGTCGCCGATAGCGCAGTTCAACGAGTGGTTCCGGCATGCGGTGGCGAGCGGTGTGGAGGAGCCGGAGGCGATGACGCTTGCGACGGTTGCGCTGGACGTGGCTGCGGGGACGGCGCGGCCGTCGTCGCGCGTGGTGCTGCTGAAGCAGGTCGACGCGGCCGGCTTCCTGTTCTTCTCCAACTACTCGTCGCGCAAGGCGCGCGAACTGGCACAGAATCCATACGCCTCGCTCACGTTCTACTGGAAAACGCTCGCCCGCTCCGTCCGCGTCGCCGGCCGCGTCGAGAAACTCCCCACCGCCGACTCGAAAGCCTACTTTGACTCGCGCCCGCTCGGCAGCCGCATCGGCGCCTGGGCCTCTCCCCAATCCACCACCCTCGACTCCCGCGACCTCCTCGAACAGCGCGTCCGCGACACAGAGGAAAGATTCGCCGTCCCCCACGCCGCCGGCCTCGAGCCAGACCAATCCTACAACGGCCCCGACGTAGACATCCCCCTTCCCCCACACTGGGGCGGCTACCGCATCGTCCCTAACGAAGTCGAATTCTGGTGCGGTCGTCCTAACCGCCTCCACGACCGCTTCCGATACACCCGCGACATCCACTCCACCACACCCGCTAGCCAAGATCAATGGACAATCGACCGGCTCGCCCCCTAAGCCTAGCATCAGACCTGCTCTCAAAACCTTCATGTACAACAGTGGTAGCATTCTCGATCGTGTACTCTGTGCCATCGTGCTTTCCTAGTCTACTCGTAAAACGATGGGCTGCGTCGGCACGGCATTGGCAGACACATTACGAGGAGACGAGTTTGCCGACAATGTTGTATCGCTTGGTGTAGTAGTTGACCTGGAGGCGAAAGAGAACCACAATCAGCGTTAGTCTTGACGCTCACATGTGCGTAGCGAGCGTGTCGCGGACTTACCCAATCATCGAGCACCTTGAGCTGCTTCTGGTCGAGCGTGCTGTAGTCGGCCACAGCGTCCTCGGGCTTCAGCGAGGACATGCCCAGTCCCCTGGAACCATCCTTGCCCGCAAAGATATGGTAGCCTTTTCCGGGCTCTGTAGATGCAAACAGACATACAGATGTACATGACAGGCATACTGTCAGCACGGCACCCAGAGAGGCGCGGGTTCGGAAATGCAGCAACACGCAAGTCAGAGGGCGGACAACATACGGTACATCTCACGCCGGGCCGAGACATCAAAGATCTGGCCCTTGATGGCGACATAAACAGGCTTGGAGTCGTCTGACCCATCGTATTGCTTGAGCTCGTCGGCAGTGAACGGGTCGTCCTTGGGCGGGCTGCCGAATCAGAATGAACCTCGCTATGTTAGTCTTGCCATGCATGTTGGCAGCGACGGCTGCAATGCTTACTGGGTTGGCTTCGTTGAGGGCTCCATCATCTTGTTGGCTTGCAAGGTGTTCAGGTAGATGGTGATTTGGACGGCAAGTGCAAGGCGATCTGTGTGCTTCGTGCGCAGCTATCCTGCAGCTGTTGCCCAGCCGGCACGAAAGTTGCTCGCTGTTAGATCTGAGCACCAACGCATCTGAGCGTCACCCGACATCTGTTTCGTGCGGCAAAGTGATCGAAATTTTCGCATGTGAGCTCTTCTCACATTCCCACACGAGCCTCCATGGCAACGACTTGTTCTCGCCATTCACCTAATCACTACCCCCGTCTAGCCTCGCCTGCCGCCCTTTATCCCTCCGACCTAAATAACCTTGCTGGCCTACACGGCGCTTGCTTCGCCCGTATATCGGTCTAAACTCCGTTCCACGCCATATCCAGACTGCACGCCGCGACTGCCACTTCCCACTCAGGGGACGCCTTGCCAAGATGACGACGGTACAAAAGATCAAAGAGATTGAAGATGAGATGAACAAGACGCAGAAGAATAAGGCCACGTCCTACCATCTTGGGCAGCTGCGTGCCAAGCTTGCGAAGCTCAAGCGTGAGCTCATCACCCCGTCCGGTGGAGGAGGCGGTGCGCCGGGCCTGGGTTTCGATGTCGCCAAGACCGGTGTCGCTTCTGTTGGTTTCGTTGGTTTCCCTTCCGTCGGCAAGTCGACGCTAATGTCCGGGCTGACGGGGACCGCGTCAGAAGCGGCGGCGTATGAGTTTACCACCCTCACGTCAGTACCAGGCACCATGAAGGTCCACGGCGCCCCCATCCAGATTATCGACCTGCCAGGCATTATCGAGGGTGCCAAGGACGGCAAAGGTCGTGGTCGTCAAGTCATCGCCGTAGCCCGTACGTGCAATCTCATTTTTATCGTCTTGGATGTCGGAAAACCGCTGAAGGACAAGGCCATCATCGAGAACGAGCTGGAAGGCTTTGGTATTCGACTGAACAAGAAGCCGCCGAACATTGTAGTCAGGAAGAAGGACAAGGGCGGTATCGCCATCACCAACACCACGACGCTTACCAAGCTCGACCATGATGAAGTTAAGGCTGTGCTTTCCGAATACAGGATCAGCAACGCCGATGTCTCCTTCCGACAAGACGCCACCGTCGAGGAGCTGATTGATGTTATTGAAGGCAACCGTATCTACATCCCATGCATCTATGTCTTGAACAAGATCGATTCCATCAGCATCGAAGAGCTCGACCTTCTCTACAAGATTCCCAACAGCGTACCCATCTCGTCGCAGCACTGGTGGAACGTCGACGATGAGCTTGTAGAAAAAATGTGGCAAGAACTCTCGCTCGTCCGTGTATACACCAAGCCGAGGAAGGCCACGCCAGACTACTCGTCGCCCGTCGTCCTCAAGACCGGCAGGAGCACGATCGAAGATTTCTGTAACGCCATCCACAAGGAGATTATCAAGCAGTTCAAGTTCGCCATGGTCTGGGGCAAGTCCGCCAAGCACCCGCGTGGTCAGAGGGTCGGCGCAGACCATGTCCTGGAAGATGAAGACTGCGTCACCATCTTCAAGCGCTAGGTGTTCACCCTTTTCCTTTACCCCATCCTGGCGCGTCTTGTTGCAGCCACCTCGACCAAGCCTCCTGTCTTTCGCCTCTCTGTGGCCGCTCGATTTTCATCATGCCATCATCACGACGCAACCGGCTGGTTCAAGTGCTGAACCTGCTCTGCAGAGTTGCCCCGCCATGCCCTTTTGTTCTCCGCGACCCGTCACGCTCGGCAATGGCTCTGTACATCACGCTTCCCCTATCTGCCCGCATATACACATTTGCAGCTTGCTTTCTGCCGCTCTGTCTCTCTCGCTGCACGGGCGGCCATGGATGATTCGAGGCATGTGACGACTGTATGTCGCAGGGGTGGAATCTATGCGCGTGCAAAGTGGTTGACAAACCATCGGACGCCGGTGGGGCACTCGTCGCGGACGACGAGCGCGGTGGTCGCCTCGATGGTTTCCATCATTTCGGAGATGAGGAGGAGCGGGGCGTCTTCCTTGTCGGCGATGTCGATGGTCGATGCGCCGGGGCCCCATGGCGAGGAGTTCTGGCCTGGGTTCGGCGCGGTGTGGCGGCTTTCTGTGGCTTGACTGTGGACGGTCTGCTGCTGGCGGTGTTGGGACTCGAGCGAGTCGAGGAAGTGGAGGATGCGCGCAGCGAAGGCGTTGTCGCTGTAGCGCGGGGTGTGCAGGACGGAGAGGCCGGAGCGGAAGGTCTTTAGACGCACGGAGGGGGCTGTGATGTCGGGCAGGAAGACGGCGGCGGCGCGGAGCGCCTGGGGCGGGATGAGCGCGACGCCGCGGGCGCGGTTCCAGACGCACCAGACCTCGTCGAGACCGACCAGGCCGCGGCCGTTGTCGCTGGCGCGCGGGACGGCAGCGCGATGCTTCCCCTTGGGGACAATGTGGCCAGAGCCCATCAGCCCCGTGCCGCCGGGAGAGCCGAGCAGGAGCCCCGCGAGCTCGCGCGCCAGCTCGCGGTGGTACTCCTCCTGGTCGCGCGCCATATCGGCGGTCACCGCCGGCGCGGGCAGACCCAGCCGCACCAGTGAGGACCGGATCAACGTCGCCGCCTCCTCGTCCGGCACCGCAGACGCATCCGGCGCCCCAGCCGCGCGCGCGGCTGCGGCCGCCTGCTCCTGCCGCGTCAGCTTGGCATTCAGCGCCTCGGCAAAATCCACCATCTGCTTGGCCTTCGCCATCAACGCCTCGAGATCCTTCAGCGCACCCTGCATGTCGTCCGTCTGCATCTTTGCGCGGTTGTCGACCGCAGACAGAATCCCGTCAATGCCTACCCGCTTGAAGGCAGCCGCACGCCCATCAAGATCGACAGCCTGGACCGACCCGCGACCTGCCGATCTGGACGGTGGAATCAGCGCGCCGATATTGGTTGTGCTCGACGAGGACGACCACGCCTTGGCGCGCAAGGTCGATTTGAGCAGATTGTAGAACGCCTTATCGCCGCCCTTCCGGAAGCTGAGCTTGACCGAGTTGGTCTGTAAGGTTGAGGGAGGTCCGGGCGTGGAGGTCCGACTGGGTGTGCCGCTCTGGCGGGACAAGCCGTCTGCCTCGGAACTCTGGCGGAGAGGCGTGATCGGCGCAGACTGTGATGGTGCGCGATCTTCGGATCCGGGCCAGTGACCGCCGAGACGGCTCCCGCACATCTCGCACTTGTTCATCGAAGGATGGTTAAGGAAAGTACACACTGAGCAGGCCAAGCCGTCGCCCGATGCAGAGTTCGCTCCTGGCGGTGCGAGTAACGGTGAAGGCGAGGGGGAGGGTGATGGTGCAGGTGCCTGCTTGTCCGTTACCCGGTGCACCGGCGAGGAGGGAGCAAGGTCGGCCGCTGGAGTCCGCGAGACGCTAGCTGTCTTCAGTTCTCTGGTGACACCGCAAAGATCGCACTTGACGTCGGAGCCGTTGCTGTAACCGCAAATGGTACAGATCCAGTTCTCTTCTCCTGATGGAACTGTCGATTCGGCGGCCACGGCAGTGCTCCGCCAGTCTTTCGATTGCCGCGATTCCGTCGAACGGCGCTCATGGCTGGCTGATGCGAAGGACGACCTCGTATTATCTTCTATCCGCCGCCCACTGTCTCCTGCGTCGTTGTCTTCCTCGATCTGGGAGAGGGTCAGAGTGATCTTCGGACTGCTTTTCAGAAAGCCGGCATAATATTCACTCTGTCGGACCAACGACAAAAGCAGGCTGCACGAGTGCCGATGAGGCTGCAGGTCGTCAACGTAAAGTAAACGATGGGAAGTCAGATAGACGGTGCCGTTCGCTTGATTGGGGCTCTTTTCCTTGCCATCATATAAGCCGATCCCATCTTGGAGAGTGATTACCTCCTCGTCGGGGAGGAGGATGGCACCAACTGACGAGTTGCTGGCATCGATCTGTTTGAAGCGATCCATAACAAGCAACGGCAAACGTGCTGGGGTAGCGTTTGCCGAAAGGACCAACGGAGGAAGCAACGGATAGCACTGCAACCGCTAACTTCGTCGTCCAATGCTTTGCTTAGCTGATCGTATACAGAGTTCGGTAGTCAGCGAGTCAGATCAATTGCCGTGCGAGGCTCCACTAGCCACGCCGCCATGCATGTCATGAGTGTGTATGGCGGACTGGGTCTCCTCTTGCCGGACGGGCTACAACGATAGCATGTTGAGGTGCCCTTCGCGGGATGAATCGCTACTATAAACTGTGAGCGGTCATTGGGAGGTGGAGCAGTTTGAAGGTGAACCATGCGCACTCACACTTACCTGAGCTACCTTTGACTTCAAGGCTCACGTATTTGCTTAATGGTGGATTAAAACCCAACCAACGTACTTGTGGGGATGCCTAATTTGCTGATTTAACAGACTGCCTCAGCTCGAGCTTCGGAGGTCGGAGCAGCTCGGGCTTTTGTCAGAAGAGCTGCTGCCAAGCCCCAAGAAGCCGAAGCCTAGGCAAAGCAAGCTACGGCGTGAGGCAGTCAAAACGCTTTCTCTTTGTAAGGTACCGCTGAGTTACGTTTGAGCTGGTCGTAACACCCGTTACGAGTACAGGTCGGGCGGCTGTAAGCCAAAGAGAAGGCTGTCGCACGATAGTGTAATTCCCAGTCATAGGCTGACACCCTTCACCTGAAGATCGTGGGCTCGCCATCTAGCGACATCGAAAGGAAATTTTTGTGAGGCTGCGTCGGGTGACCGCGGCCCAGAGACCAGCTCGGTTTGAAGGTGTTAGACTTTCGTAAAAGAATGCATGTAATTGGCTCTGGCTTTGGAAGAATAACGGGAAGAAAAAAGGATTGGGCGAAGATCCGGCTGACCCAAGAAGAAGCGGTGGTGACTACACTATTATGACTGTGCACACGGCAGGCGATCTATCTTGCACCCGTCCGACAACAACTATTGCTCCGGTGATTGCTGACAGGAACTCATCCTGGTAGCAACGCTGCATCATACCACCACGAGTCACCCTTTCCGCCAACCAAAAAGCCACTCGGTCTGTTTTGTTTCGTCGTTTCTTTTGCAAAGACAACCTCATCACCTAGGTTGCTTTGGCTTTCGCCTTTCCTACACTACAACGGTCGTGAGACGGTACTGGAGCGCAAGAGGAACGCAGCCATTCCTTTCGCGCCGTCCCGGTTTACTCTCCACAAGGCCCTTGGCGACAAGACAAAACCGGCTTTGGCCCTAAGGATATCACCCCTCTTTCCCACATCATGGCGGACGACAAGGTGGAGCTGCAACACATCGAGGTGGCTGCCCCTGATGCCCAGACTCCCGAAATTGACGCAAGTCTGGAGCCCTTCGAGATCAGTCTCCACCTGCCCAAGCGACCGCTCCTTCCTACTGGCAGCGCCGCCAGCGGTTTGCCTGACACTCCCTCGCCCCTCAAGGTGGCCGTGACTCCCCAGGAGACGCTCAACGACCTACGAGTTACCATCACAGACAGCCCCGAGGGGTATTGGCTGGGTGCTTTCTGTTTCCGAAAGCCGATCATCGGCGCGCCCCTCAAGAAGGGTGCTCAGCCCGAACTCGGCGATCGCCTCAGCGAGTGGATCGAGCTGCGCCAAGTTTTCCAGGATGTCCCTCAGAACAGGCGTGAGCTCTACGTCACGCATGTTCCCTTCAACGAGGCTGATGCGCGCGCCCATGTCCAGCGTCTCAGGGACTTGCTAAGCGGTGGCGCTGTCGACCCAGCTGCGATCGGTATCGATGCTGCGCTCAGCGTGCAAGATGCTGTCAGAAATCCGCAGGAGTGGAAGAAGGACCCTAACAACCAGCACAGCAAACCTAACGGCAAGCAAAAGGGCGAGACCGCTCCTCCTGAGGAGCAACAACTGCCTTTCTCAGACTGGTCCGGATGGCCTTCGGTCACCGCCATTGACCTCATCCCAGAAGTCGCTCGACGACCGCGTCAGCTGCCCGTCTGTCTCCGGCAGCTCGCCCTGGCTACCTGGAACCCGCCACCCCAGCAATGGAAGCTCAGAGGTCATCTCCTTTACCTGCACATCGGGACTTTGGAAGGAGAAATCATCTATGTCACCGCTTCAACACATGGCTTCTTTGTCAGTCGCTCTTCTGGCGCTCGTTTCGACCCCTCTCCCCGAGCTCCAGGACAAGAGTACGCTTCATGCTCTCTCTTCGATCTTCTATGCTCCTTCTCACCGCTCTTTCTTAGCTCCTTCTCCAAGCTGTTTAACGACCCCATCTCGTCTCGGGACTACTTTTCAGCAGTCCCCGTCACCAACTCGCAGTCCGCCCAGCCATGGCTTGTCCGCACACATCCCCACCAACCTGATCCTCTCCGATCCCAGTCCGCCTATCTTCTGACGGGTGCCGTCTCCGCGGATACACTCGAGGGTACGCGGGACTGGAATGACGAGCTCCAGTCAGCTAGGGAACTTCCGCGAACCACCTTGCCAGAGAGGCTCATGCGAGACCGCGTTCTCAACCGTATCTTTGCGGAATTCACCCAGGCAGCCGCCCGTGCTATTCCCAAGGTTGCGTTGGGGGAAGTCCAGGCAATGAATCCTATGGACAAGCGGGATGCCCAGATGTTTATCGTCAACAATCTCTTTATTTCCAAAGGCGCCGATGGCGTGGATCTTTACCCACACATGGGCGGCGATGAGGCTGCGCACGTTGCTGTCGGCAAGGACATCCAAGGCATCAAGACACTCAACAGCCTTGACGTTGGCAGTCTTTGCCTGCTGGGCACCGTTGTTGTGGACTGGAAGGGTGAACGTTGGGTGGCTCAGAGCATCGTTCCCGGCTTGTTCCGCAGGAGAGAAGACTCTGATGACGCCGATGAGGCTTCCGAAAAGCTGCCGTCCGCAGCCCCGACAGACAAGACTCTGGCCGCGGGGAAAGAGGCTGAGCCAGAAAAGGCGGTCGCTTCAGTCCGAGCGGACCTTAACGAAGACACCCAGGTTATCTACGGCGGCGTCGAAGGTCCAGAGGTGATCCGAGACAATGCAGCGTTCCATAAGCTTTTCAGTCAGGTGGCTCAAACGCTTCATCTCCCCGAACATAGCGTCAAAGATGCTAATGGCAAAGAGCATGCCCTCTGGCTCAGTGTAGACTCGAAGGGTTTGCGCGGTGCTGACGGCCGCAAATATGTTCTGGATTTGGCCCGCCTGAATCCTGTTGATGTCAACTGGCTCGAAAACGACATTGAAGGTTCCATCATCGGTCAGGACGTCGCCGATGGTGGTAGCGCTGCCAATTACCCACATCGCATGACGCTTCTCCGACCCGAGCTGATTGAAGTCTATTGGGACAGCGAATTCCGCAAGTGGGCCAGAGCCACGCTTGCTGCCCGTCAGGAAGCCAAGGAAAAGGCTGCGAAGATAGAGGAAACATCGGCAGAAGACTCCAAGGAGAAGACAGAGGCGGAAGAGCCTGAGCGCATTAACTCATCAGACTTCAAGCTGACGTTCAACCCGGACGCCTTTGCGGAGTTCAAGGTTGCCAGTGAACTTGGGGAAGGATCCAAGGTCATCACACCGGTGACTGACGAGACCGATGCTACCGTAGCAGCCGTTCGACAAGCTGGCGACTTCCTGCGGAACGTTGCGATTCCACGATTCGTGACGGACGTGGCAGCTGGCCTGTTCACCGCCGCAGATGGAGGTGCCCTGAGTCGACAAATGCATGCCAGAGGTATTAATGTCCGATACCTTGGTTATATCGCTCAGTTGTCCGAGGCGGACCACTCGGAGAAGCTTGACCAGGAACTCATCAAGAAAGCCGGGCCCGGTTACCAAGGCTTCCTGCGAACTTTCAGACTGACGGTCCTACAAGAAATGGTACTACGTGCCAGCAAGCGCATCCTGAGAGCTCTGCTGCGAGACGTCGAACAGGTCGATATATCGGCTTGCATTTCGCATTTCCTCAACTGCCTCCTCGGCGACAAAGTGAATGCTCATCCTGAACCTAGTCCCTTTGTCTCAGCTCTTTCGGAAGCTGACGACGTCGCATGGACGAAGCTGACGCCTACCTCCTTGAAGGAACAGGTTAGGGCTGAGATCAGGAAGCGGTTCCGGTTCGAGCTTCCCGAGTCCTTCTTCGACCAGGAGCTCCGACCCCTGCAGCTACTGCGAGAGATCGCGCTTCGTGTCGGCATTCAGCTCAAGCTCCAAGAGTACCGCTTCGATGGCCAGTCCACCATCAATGAAGCTACCGCTTCGGAGGAATCCCAGAGCGATGGCAATCAAGCACAGCCTAACGGCCATGGTCAACCCGTTATTGCCCCTTCCAGCAAGAAAGACAAGAAGAAGAAATCTGTCTCGACAGCGCAAAACGGCGCCAAAAAGGCCGGTACCACTGCTGCGGTACCGGCTAAGAAGAGCAAGAGAACCACGACCTTTGAGCCAGAGGACGTTATGAATATTCTCCCCATCATCAAAGACTCAACTCCGAAGAGCACGCTGGCTGAGGAGGCTTTCGAGGCAGGAAGGATTTCCATCAGCAGAGGCGATCGAGACCTAGGTTTGGAATTGTTAATGGAGGGCGTTAGCTTCCACGAACAGGTCTATGGTCTGGTCCACCCCGAGGTCGCCCGATGCTATGCTCTGTTCGCAACCATCATTCATCATCTTGCCGGCGGCATCGCTATGGAAAGAGCTGAGTTGATGAACAAGGCCAGGGCGGAAGGCAAAGAAGATATTGAGGCGGATTTGCCGCCGGTCAACGAACATCTCTCGATGGCGAACGCGGTCCGATACCAGCGACAGGCTGTCACGGTCTCGGAGCGCACCTTGGGTCTTGACCACCCTGAGACGCTTAACCAGTACATGAATCTATCGGTACTTGAGCGATCTGCGGGCAATACCCGGGAATCTTTGCTTTGCCAGCGGCGAGTGCTTGACTTGTGGGGCCTCGCCTACGGCAAGGAGCATCCCGATTGCGTCAACGCCCTCTCCAACATCGCGCTTACTCTGCAGAACGCACGTCAGTTCGACTTGAGCTTGCGGGTCTACAGGTCAGCACATGAGCTGGCACTTTCTCTGTTTGGTGCTGACAGCATTCACACAGCAAATCTGGCTCACGAGCTTAGCCAAGCCTACACGCTTGCCGGTGATCTCAAAAGCGCACTGAGCATCGAGAAGGAGGCGTGGCGCATCTTTGAGGATCGATTGGGCAAGGAAGACGCTCAAACCAAGGAGAGCGAAGCCTTTTGCCTGAGCCTCGCCGCCTCGGCGGTTCGGGTGGCCAAGCTGGAGAAAGAAGCCAGCGCGCAAGAGGCTCGCCAGGGCGGGTTCGGCCTGGGCAGCACGCGACGAGGCACCGCCTCGGCCGGCCCTCGCATCGCCGCTTCCACCGCCGAAAGCGCGTTCGCAGGCTCAGAAGCGCCGGCCCCTTCACAAAAGTCGCTGGACGACATCGTGCGCTTCATCCAGGGTGGTTCGAGCGCATCGCCTGCATCGTCGAAGCTGAAAGGCAAAGGCAAGGCGAGCATCAAGAGTCGCAAGTAAGCAGCCTTTTTACTCACCCTTCGATATAATCTACAACCGCAACCCACAGCTGGAGGCGAGCTAGGAAGTCCTCAGTATCTCGCCTCTCATCCTGCTACTATGCATCTCATGTTCACTTGATTGGGTAGCAGCCATCACAAATCACCACCTCTTTCCATGGCTAACGAGATGGACGCGCTGACGAGTGTTAGACTGATACTGAATGAGGAAGGCTGTGTCGCACAGGTTGTGAGCTGCTCTTTCGACACACGTCCAACGACCCATGATCAGATGATTTGTCAAGACCGTCGTGAAGGCTTGTTCATGTGACATGTTACTGTTCCTGAACTATAGTACTACGATGGCCGACGGTTCAGGCAGGGTGAGACCGCCCACGCACTGTACGCCCAAGTGCAGCCAACAATTCCATGCGTATCCAGCGAGCAAGAGGTACAAGTGCATACCTTTAATCGGTTTAACGAACTCTTAGCTTAAGGTCCTCTTTGGGCGGGCAGGCTGTCACGTAGCCCCAACTTTACGTGAGTTTCAAAGTGGTCAAAGATACGTAGGTGAACGGAGCCTTGTATTCGTCGACCTAGGCGTGAACCATAAGCGTTAGAATTTATAAGTTATCAGCAGAGTCCAAGCCGATACAATACGGGGAGAGGATTACTCGGCTACTGATCATCCCATTCTGATAGGTTGAGGTTTCGGCCTTGAGTCGCTTGCCTCGCCTGATCTCTAGCCCCAAAAGGAGAAAAAGGAGAAGAGATACGCGCGTGGGGGATCTACATTAACAACGTACGTTACTACAAAGCATAGGACTAGTGCCTCCAAACCACTTAGCCAAGCAAGCCCGCGCCGCGAGCCGCATAGCGTATTTGATTATATTGCGAGTCGCGAACCAACTAAAAAAGGCACACAGCTTCCGCGAAGACTTCGCAGAGCAGACACGCAACGCAATCCAGTGCAGCGCAGGGCAGCGCAGAGCAATCAAGGCAAGACGCTGCCGCCGCCTGGCCTGCCTGCTCGTCAGATCAAGTTCTTCTCGCCTTTACTCGCCACACCTCGTTCCGCTCTCTCTCGTTCGATTCTGCCTTGCTATCTTTCTGGTAGTCATTCGCCACTTGCCTTTCAAGGCACACAGCGTCAACCACCTTCCGCCTTGCCCTATCGCGCCACACTCTACTCTGTGTCCGAACACTGCCGTTCGAACCGTGCTGAAGACACTTTCCCTTAGGTTCAGCTC
This sequence comes from Tranzscheliella williamsii, assembly GCA_023212725.1. Taxonomy (NCBI): domain Eukaryota; kingdom Fungi; phylum Basidiomycota; class Ustilaginomycetes; order Ustilaginales; family Ustilaginaceae; genus Tranzscheliella; species Tranzscheliella williamsii. Next base: position 20,383 of record JALBYF010000099.1, on the reverse strand, counting down.
TGTCTGCTACCAGCTTCTAAGCTACGGCTGACAACCGCCGCCCACAGTGGTCTCGCCATCCCTGGATTAGCATACTAATAGCTTCTCCAAGTACGAAGGCCGGCTCAACCCCGTCTCCAGTGCCTGACGCGTTCCGTAACCGTGCTGTGCAAGACCTCTCAACCAGGTATTGCACTATCTTTCGTTATCGTCCCCAACGCAACATCCCCGTGCAAGACAGGAGCGCTCCTGATCGACTCGGCCTTGTTTCTCGCCCGCACAAGACTGCATCAGCGTTATCCATTCTTACGACCACTCCGCTCCCCGGTGTCGCCTTGGATGTTCTGCTGACCAGCGTGCCAGACCTTAGCATTTTTCCCCACGGCTTCCTTTCTCTCCCTCCTCTCTTTCCAGTTGCCGGCCTCCTTTGTATATCTCGGCGCCTTCCAGTCCTTTTTCGGCTACACCTTCAACTTCAACAACGGCTGCATGGTTGTTCTAGCGAGTGAATCCATCTCGTCATAATGTCCGCCACCTCTACTTCCACTCTAGGCAGTAACACCAGCGGATCGATCAATCTAGCAGCGCAACCGCTCTCTTTACCCAAAGTCATGCTTCGCAGGCTGGCCAGGCAGGCCTCTCAGAATCCAATCGAGGTTATCGTCACCATCTTCATTGTCGTAACACTTGCTTATTTCCAGCTCCTTCATGCCGTCACCCACTCCAACTTCTTCGAACCCATTTCCATCGAGGCCACCAGCCTCGCCACTAGCTCCACCTCATCTGCTCTATTCAAGTGGGCTGGCGGAAGCAAACAGCCTTCAGAATCCAACTTGGCCTCCGCCGTACTCAACGAACATGATGAAGTTGAGACGGTCTTTGTTCGAAAAGCCGGCGATGCAGACAATTGGCAGCCTCTGAACAAGCTCATGGCAGATCGATCTGCTCGTGCTTTCGACGTCTCTAGCTTCTTGGAATCGGCCGCCCACTCGTTCATTGTCGAGCCCGTTCTGATCACTGGCGCTCACGAATCGTTGGCTGCCTCACAAATTGAGGAAACCCTTCTGCCAGCCATCGCTGCCAATCTTTCTGCCCGACTTTCTGGAACCACCTCTGAGCCGTCCTTGGTTACCGACGGCGCTTCCCAGCACTCGGCCTACGTCTTTGGCAAGGCCTTCATCGCCCCTGGCAATGCGGACGAGATTCAAGCCCGGACCGACTTCCTCAGATCTATTGTCGATCCTCAGGTTATCTTGGATGCTTTGTCACAGTCGGTTCAGGCCGTCCCTCGCCCTGCTGCCTCCGTCTCCAAAGTCTCCGCTGCGGAGATGGACAAGCTGTACGCCGGTCTCCGTGTCGTTCCGCTGATCCCTGACGGTGAATTTAATCCTTATGCTCCGAACAACCTCAAGGGAAAGAGATCCGCGAGCAAAGGCGATGAGATTCAGAGGATTCGGTGGATGGCTTATGCTGTCAAGGCACTCGTCATTCGATTCTGGGCCCTGTTCAAGAAAGCCGACTCTGCCGACATCTTTGTCATGCTCTCTGCCTACGTTCTGATGCATGGCACTTTTGTTAACCTGTTCCTTTCCATGCGCAAGTTCGGGAGCAACTTTTGGCTTGGAGCCTCGGTCCTTATGTCTTCCACCTTCGCCTTTCTTCTGGCCCTTACATTCGCGTACTTCTTTGGCGTCACCGTTGACCCCATCTGCTTATCTGAAGCCTTGCCCTTCTTGGTCATCCTTGTCGGGTTCGAGAAGCCGTATCTGCTGACAAGGGCTATCTTTACGCATCCTGAGATCACTCCTTCGTCTCACTCATTGTCTTCGAAAGAACGATCCGAGCTGATCCTCAGTAACCTCGATCAGGCCAGGCCGGACATGCGCACTCTCGGCAAGCAACCTCCCAATGGCGTCGCTGCCTTGTCTCGAGAAGAATCCTTCGTCCGAGCTCTCACAGAACGTCTAAAGAGCGAAGACAGTCTGCGATGGGCCGAGCCTACCCCAACACCCGCCCACGAAATCGTTGTTTCCGCGGTCAACCGTGTTGGCGTGCCGATCATTCGAGACTACATCATTGAAATCGCGGTCATGGCTGTGGGCGCCACTAGCGGTGTTAGTGGACTACGCGAGTTTTGCCAGCTGGCCGCATTGATCCTCATCTTCGACTGCATTTTCCTATTTGCCTTCTACGTTTCCATCTTGACTGTCATGGTCGAAGTACATCGCATCAAGGTCAAACGTGGCGTCCGGAAGCCTAGGATGGGTGCTGAACTCAGCTTGGGCTCCGACTCTGCGCCAGCAAGCCCCCTCTCTGATTCGTCCACGTCCAGGGAGCCCAGTCCCACCCCTTCCAAGCTTCCGGCTTGGAAGCATACGTTCAAATCGATCTTTGGCTATGCACCCTCTGAAAGGCATGGAAGGTCGGAGAACCCTCTTTCCCGCCTCAAGCTTTTGCTTATCACAGCTTTCTTGGTGCTGCACTCGTTCAACCTCATCTCGACTCTGACAACTCATTCTGCCATTACACGCCACCACGCCACTTACGAGCCATCGCCTTACCAGGTCGTTGCTGAGCAGTCTTCAATTTTCGGACCGGCAGCCAGCTCGGCCATCTTCCCTCTCCTGTCTCAGCTGTCGCAATCGCAGCTTGGCAACGTTGATCTCGTGGCTCGTATATCAGAACCTACCATCCTCGTCCTTCTGGAAGCCAGCCAAGCCAGCACTGCTTCGCGTAACACTCTTGCTAGCGCCGCACTGAACGCGTCCGGCGTCCATTCGCAAGCATCTTCCGCCGGGATTCGACCCATCCCTGCCGGCAGAGGAACCTCGTCGCTTGCGGTCCTTGACAGCTTGATGAGCGGATGGACCATCATCGTCGGTGACCCCGTCATCAGCAAGTGGATGTCGCTGGCACTCGGTATCAGCATTTTCCTCAACGCCTATCTCTTGAAGGGCATAGCCACTGGCAATGCGGCCCTCGCTGAGGGTAATGCGGCCGGTGCCGCTGCTTATGCAGCTGCTCGCTTCATTGGAGCTCATCTCGATAGCGAAGCCAAAGCCACTGAAGAACAAGGTGAACGCAGGCGGAGATGGAGCGCACGTGGCGAGAAACCGAGCCTTCAGCTTCGCGGTCATAGTGTGGATGGCGTATCGGATTATCACAGCAAGTTGGCGAAGATGTCGGCTACCAATGCTTCCTCGCCCCTTGCCAAGTTCGCCCGCGAAAGTGACAAGCTGTTTTCTGAGAGTGCCAACGGTCGTGCCGAGTCGCAGAAGGTTGTTGCTGTACCCGCCAAGGATGTCACGGCGGACGCCGTCAGCGCGCTCAAGCAAGACGATGTGCCCGCTAGCTCAGAGGGTGAAGGTGCTGTGTCTGCTCCGGACCAACGCGCACAGCATATACGCCTGCAGAGTGCTACCTACGAAGCACCCGATGGTCAACAGGATGTTCGACCTTTGGAAGAGTTGATCGAGATCTATGCTGGCGGTGCGGGCGTTTTCTTCCTCACGGACGAGGAAATCATTACGCTAAGCCAGAAAGGGAAAATTGCCGCCTATGCTCTCGAGAAGCTTCTGCAAGACCACGAGCGTGCCGTTCGAGTTCGACGAGCATTGGTCTCTCGTGCCTCGGCCACCAAGACGCTGGAGTCCTCGCTGTTGCCACATCGCGACTATGACTACGCAAAGGTGATGGGCGCATGTTGTGAAAACGTCGTTGGCTTCATGCCCATTCCCGTCGGTATTGCTGGCCCGTTGACTATCGACGGACAAGTGGTACCCATTCCCATGGCCACAACCGAAGGTACACTGGTGGCTTCCACCTCTCGTGGAGCCAAGGCTCTGAATGCCGGTGGGGGTGTTACCACAGTGTTGACACAAGACGCAATGACGCGAGGCCCGGCTCTCGAGTTTCCTAGTGTGGTCAACGCTGCCAAGGCGAAGCGGTGGATTGACTCACAGGAAGGTGCTTCCACCATTAAGGCAGCCTTCGATTCGACCTCGCGATTTGCACGCCTCTCGTCGCTGCGATGCGTGCTAGCTGGCCGAACGCTATATGTCCGCTTTGCGACATCTACCGGTGATGCGATGGGCATGAACATGATCTCAAAGGGAGTTGAGAAAGCGTTGACCTTGATGACCGAAGAGTACTTCCCCGAGATGAGGGTGCTTTCGCTCTCTGGAAACTATTGTACGGACAAGAAGCCGGCGGCGATCAATTGGATCGAAGGCCGTGGAAAGAGCGTTGTCGCCGAAGCTGTCATTCCCGGAAACGTTGTCAAGACGGTGCTCAAGTGCAACGTCAAGGACCTGGTCAACCTGAACACCAAGAAGAACTTGGTCGGCTCGGCCATGGCTGGCTCCATGGGTGGCTTCAACGCACATGCGGCCAACATCTTGACGGCGGTCTACCTTGCCACCGGGCAGGATCCGGCACAGAATGTCGAGTCGTCGAACTGCATCACGCTGATGGAGTCGATCAACAACGACGAAGATCTGCTGATCACCGTATCGATGCCCAGCATCGAAGTGGGGACGGTCGGCGGTGGAACGGTGCTGCCTCCGCAGAGGTCGATGCTGGAGATGCTGGGCATCGCCGGAGCGCATCCATCTACTCCGGGCGCCAATGCGCAGCGTTTGGCGCGGATCATTGCAGCCTCGGTGATGGCGGGTGAGCTGTCGCTAATGGGCGCCCTCTGCGCCGGACATCTGATCCAGGCTCACATGAAGCACAACCGGTCGGTTCCGTCTACGCCGGGCACCATGACGCCGCAGCCTCGACCGGAGACGCCCAAGCACTTCGCTGCGTCCATGACGCCTTTGGTCGCACCACCGGTCGGCCAGAGTTCAAAGGGGTCGCCGAACGGGACACGGAACCCGTCGATCACCAGTTTGGCCATCCCAGCGTCGGACAGCACCGGCCGGGGCTTATCCCTCACGTGAGCGGCTGCTCACCCCAAAGCAACAACAGCCCGTCCTCCTACGTGTCGGCTGACAATGCATTCCCAAACGCTATGGACAGACCCTCGATTGGGTCCATAATGTCGCAGAGCCTTTGTTCTCGGTCGTGACGCCGGCCGCGAACAGCCTCGCCCATGTGGACCTGAACATTCCCCCACATTACTCTTGTACATACAAACACTCAGGTTGTTGGATCCCCGGTCTGACGTCTATTGCTGCGCACGGTTGGGAGCTTCGTCCTCGACGCGCAGACTGTGTCTACCATGCGGACACTCTGGTAGTTGCGTAAGCTTTGAACACAGGCACGTGGGAAACACACAGGTTTTCGCAGGTATCAGTAGGAGGACAGGATACGGGGGAGAGCAGGGGGCGTTACTGGCCGAACTGGTTGCCAGTGGCAAGACTCTCCAGCTTGGTGTGGTCTTTGAGCTGGGGTGTGCTCTCGTAGACGATGTTTTGGGGAGCATGGCGGGTGTAGCCGGAGCTCTTGCCCTTGAAGCCGAGGAACTGGATGCCGGCGTGCTCGGTGCCGAGGCTTGCGTCGATGAAGAGGGTGATGCAGTCCGTATTCGCCCATTTGACGGGCTGGAGTGGGAACGAGATGACGTCTTTGGTGTCCTGGACCGTGGGGATACTGTCGAGGGTGGTGGTGATGCGGGCGGGCGGAAGGTCGGAGAGGTCGTCAAAGGTGATCAGGTGTTCGGGCAGATTCTTGAAGAGCTTGATAGACTCGGGCGTCAGCTCGGGCGTGGTAGACGGGCGGAAGAGCAGCGTGGATAGTTTCACGGACGAGGTGAAGGGAATGTGGATGATGAGCTGGTCATCCGCTTGGCTGATCAGCTCTGGAGTCGTGCTCATGCGCTCCTCCCACGTCTTAATCACCGCAGCACCCGAGCCGGGCACCGTCTCGTTGAGCGCAATCACGCGGTCGCGGTCGATGCTGCTGTACAGAAGCTCCTGCTCACCCTGCTCTCCAGAACCGCGAACATAACCACAGCTTGTCAGACTGGAGCCACCCTTGCATTGCAAGAGCGAATCGCAACGGCAGCGGACTTACCTCGCCCGGCTTGACATGCGAATCATCGTCGTGGTGGTGATCGTGCCCGCAGGCGCCGGAGTGGCCATGCGAATGTGACATCGCGGCTCAGCTCGAGCGCGTTGCAAAATCCCGCGAGATGGTGGCCGAAAGGAACCATCCCACCTTGAACCAACCCCGATGTAATCACAATGCTCAGTTCGGACCTCATCCGTTGCCATTTTTTACCATGGCTTTGGCCGAAAACTAAAATTGCCAAGTTAAGAGTTGCGAGTTTTGGGTGTAAGTGTTAGTTGCGCCGCCGAGGGTGTGGAGGCGGAACTACCGTGGTTGCTTCCCGCCTTCCGCACAGATCACCACAAGTCAGTTGTTAAGACTGCAGCATCTCGGCGCGTTTCCATGACATCACAGAGCGGCACCAATACTACGGGAAAGCGCTTGAAATGCACAATATAATACTATAATTCTCTCGGCATGGCATTCCGCAGGCTAGAGGAGTTCCGGGTCCAACCCGACATTTTGAACGTCGGCGCTCAGTTCTAAGCGATAGAAGCAGGATCGTTCGTGGTAAGCGTAAGACCGTTGCTGTTCATCAGCAACTGGCGGTGCAGGGGATTGTTGTCTGGTGGTGTGAAAATTGCGGACGCTGGACACAACGGAGCAAGCCGATAGGAAAGCAGTCAGACGATCGGACGGTCAGACGATCAGACGATCAGATGATTACGAGGCAGTCCGGCTTGGCTTCCGAAACGGCCTGCAGCCAAGCCTGCCTGGCTAAGAATTAGCGGACGGCGAACGGAACATGCTCTGATCTTACGAAGACAGTGTAGCTCTGCTTGTCCCGCAGCTATCACGTTGGCCATCCACTTCTCCTCGTCGGTTCTGCTGGCATCTGCCTCTCCTCGTTGGTTTCGCCGCCAGTACGTACCGCCTCTGCTCGACAACGGCGCAGCGGCCACAATGTCGGATCTACCGGCTGGCAAGCAGCACCGACACAAAGACTTCTACTCCGAATCTTCGCCCATTCCTTCCGTCCAGCGCTTCTTCAAAAGGGGCCTCACCGAAGTCATCTCTCGCCGCGAGCAAGACGACTCGGACACATACTCGGAGGGTGAAGAGGCGCCACCCGCAAAACCATTGTCATCTAAGGTTGTTCCAGAAGCTACGACACAGGAACCACGATCCTCGACCTCAGCATCCGAGTCTCGACCTTTGACCCACCAGGGGAGCAAGAAACGCCTCTCTGGCCTCTTCCCCCGCGGCCGCAAGTCGAGGGATGGCCAACAGGACGAGGCCTCTGACCACGAACACCAACAACACGATGCTAGCCAGAAAGACGAATCTAATGACATCGCCCAGAGCGCAAAGCGAGCACACCAGTCGCCCGAAGAAGCGCAGCAGGCCTACAAGCGCAGTCGCAAGCCAAGGCTTGTCGATGATCCAGTCACAGGCCACAGCGTATGGATCCACGATGTCGGGAAGCGAGAATACCACCGCCGTATGAATCAGGCCGACCAGTTCGATTCTGTCAACAAAGAGGCCCTGCTCAGAGATGGTCTTGTGAACAACCTCACCTCAAGGGCCTTTCCCCCACCAGATCCTCTGCCCGCCAAGATCTTCGATCTGCATCCCTATCTGATGCCTTTGTTTGCTCTTTGGGCCATTGTCACCGTTTTGAGGCTCATACCTACCTTGATGAGTGTAGCATTGAATACCTGGCTCGTCTGGTGGGCATGGAAGACGCTCAAGGACGGTATAGAAGACCGCCAATGGCATCGCGAACGACGCAGAGGCCTAGACGCCAGAATTGGCAGCGAAGTTTCCTCCAGCGCTGATGCTGAGCAACACCAAGACGGAGAAGGCCTTACAGAAGGTGCCGAATGGCTCAATGGTTTGCTCGAGGGCGTCTGGTCCGTCATGAACCCTGACCTCTTTTCTTCCCTGGGGTCGACGCTGGAAGACGTCATGCAGGCTTCTATTCCAGGGTTCGTACACAGCGTCAAGGTCGAAGATCTTGCTCAAGGCTCCACTCCTGTCCGCATCACCGGCCTCCGTATCTTGCCCGACGACCATGTCGACGACCTGCGCAGAGGCATGCAGAAGGAGAATTACCAGCGTAGGATGGAGGAAAAGAAGCTCATGATGCCTTCTGAGCTTGATTCTGCACCTAACGGTGCCAGTTCAAGCCCGGATGCAAGAGTACAAACAGGCTCCAATGGACGCGGGATCCTTGATGCGTTCGGTGTCGATGCGGAGAAACATCAGAAACAGTCGGAAAGCGTTATGGACGATGAAGAGAGGGGAGAGCATTACGTCAACCTCGAGCTGGCGTTCGTCTACCGTGCGCGTCCAACAACAGCCAATGTTGCCAGCAAAAACCGCAATGCGCACCTCCTCATCAAGTTCTGGGTCGGTGCTCGTAAGCTTCTTATGGTGCCCCTCCCCGTCTGGGTGGAAATCAAAGGCTTTGTGGGCAAGATCCGTGCTCGCGTCCAACTAACGCCCGACCCACCCTTTATCAAGAACCTCACTTTCACCTTCTGTGGGCTACCCCGGGTGGGCATCGAAGTGGTGCCTCTTCGAATCAACACTTCCAATATCCCATTTCTGTCTGGCTTCATTCAGAGCTCTATAGATGCCGCTGTCGGTGAGTTTGTGATGCCCTCATCGCTGACAATCGATGTCGGCGAGATTCTGATGGGTGACAACATCAAAAGGGAGGTCAACGCTGTCGGTGTCCTTGTCGTTTACATTCATTCTGCTACCGATCTGGAGAAACAAGACATCCGAGGCTCCTCCGACCCGTACTGCACCTTGAGTCTCGCCAAAATGGGTAAAATTTCGTATAGCACCCGCGTGGTCCTCAACGATCTCTCGCCACGCTGGGAGGAGAGACACGTCATGGTCATCTCAAGGGAGAATCTCGAGGCGCAGGAAAAGGTGTCGATCGCTCTCTGGGATTCTGACCGATTCTCTCACGACGACATGCTCGGACGTGCTGATGTCGAGCTTGCCAGTCTTGTCAAACATCCCGGTAAGCTCTACCGTCGATCTGACACCTTGGTGGGTCTTACCCAGGAGATGAAGAAGCAAGGCACTATCCATTGGAGCATGGGATTCTTCGGAAAGACCCCAAACAAGCGCAGGCTCGACGAGGCAGGAGAAACGAAATATCCGAATCAGGGCGGGCCTAGTACTCTTGAGGAAGATGTAGGGCGCATTCGGGATGCTAAGGAGCTCGAAACGGACTCGATCGAAGACGAAAGTCCCTTGTCGGAGGCCAGGCGCAAGGAAGAAGGATCCACGCAGACTCGTCACAAGGAGACAGCTGTCGACTTTGAGCCGCCGGATCCGTCACTACCTTCAGGCATCTTATCGATGCAGATTCATCAAATTTCAAACCTTGAAGTCAACGACAAACATGGCCCATTGCGACCCCGTCGAAGAAATGCACCAGGCAAAGAAGTGGACGAGGTTGAGAATGAAGAGGAGTCAGACCAGTCTCCTAGCCCCTATGTCACTATCATTTTGAACGACGAAACCATCTTCCGAACCAGGACAAAGGCCCTGAACAGCAATCCTTTCTTCAATGCCGGCACGGAACGCTTCATCCGTGATTGGAGAAGAACACTGGTGATGTTTGTGGTGCACGATTACCGGATACGAGAGGCCGACAGCATCCTGGGTGTAGTGCCCATTAAGCTGTCGGATCTCTTTAAGCAGACGTCACAAGTGACCCAGTATTTTCCCATCGCTGGCGGTGTGGGCCACGGAAGAATCCGTTTGTCTCTCCTCTTCCGCCCTATTCAGCATGCGAGTCGCGTCAAGACAAAGCTCGGCTGGAACATTGGCACGGTGAGGCTACTATCGTCTCCCGTCGCCATGGAGTTTCAACAAGACACTGGGTCGAGCGCACACGACCTGCATCTTGTCGGACTGAGAGCCACGACCCTTGCGGGCTCGAGCAAGATTCCATCCAACCGCGCACGCTATGTTGACAGCCACAGCAAGTCGGCCGTCGAATGGCGGCTAGAGAAGAGCGAACTTCCATTCAAGGTGCCGGCGCGACGGCGCTACGCGGCGCCGTACGTGATCGAATTCCGTTCGTTCAATGCGATTGGAGGGCGCAAAATCGTGGCCATGTGCATTGTCTGGATGCAGGATCTGGCAGACGACGAGATCATGGACGAGAGGTTGCCGATCTGGCGGCCTATAGCTGGCGGCGACTTCCATCGGCTCCGGCAAAACTACCACTACTACAAGAACGAGTCTGAGGCCGAGGAGCTCGGCGTCGAGAGGATTGGCTATCTGCACGTCAAGTTGCAGTTCAAGTCTGGCCTCGGCAAGATCCACACCAAATTCGACAGCAATCCCGACGCCAAGGCGGTCATGGACGCCTGGCGATGCTGCGTGGCTTTAGGTCTGCGAAGCCTGTCGGGCGACTTTGCCAATTCCAGAATCAACACGGCAGGATATATGGAGGATCTAAACGACAAGAACTCGCAGCCGGGAATCGAGTCGGTCTCGGACTCTGATGAATGGGAGGAGGGCGAAGCTGCACCGGAGCGGTCCGCAAAGCGAAGCAAAGCGAACCCTAGACGCAGCAACAGCGGAAGTAAGGATGGTGCGGCTGCGAGCAGGTTTGATACAAGACGGCAAGATGGAACCATTGAGCCGGAACGGGAAGCAGACGATGAGGCTTGGGACGAAGAGCTCTCAGGAGACGCCGGCAGCGTCGCTCGTTCACCTTCGTTTGGCAACAAAGTGCGCCGTTGGAGGGACGAAAAGAAGGAGTTGCATCGCCAACATAAGGGCCTGACGCAGTTCAAGCCGGTGAGGACGGCAACGTGGTTAGGCCATACCGCCAAGTCCACGGGCTCGAACCTGGTGCACAAGTTCAACATGCAGGACCGCCGTACAGGGCATATCGAGACGGAGCTATAGTTACCATGTATAGCAAGCATCTGCTGCGACCTCGTCTTCTCCAGCAAAGGGCTAGTTGGTGGCAGAGCTGGCTGAACCTTGCCACCACTCTGACACTGTGCCCTGCAATGCGCTGGGCGAAACGGCTTTGTAGCGTATCGCTATGCCATCGCAGCGCTGCATGCCACCACGATGTCGTCCAGCCAGACAGGTCTGCAGCTCGCGGAGGTCCGTGGTCTAAGGTGCAGCACACCGAGAAAATCATGAATGTAACGTGATGCGGCCTCGGTGTTGTTCTTTTTCGAGTTCAACCTTCATGCAGAGGCGTGTCCTACTCGTTCTCCGATCTGCACCCCTGCTTCAGCGCTGAATGTTTTGCCCCGCCCGCCGGTTCGTTCCTTGTTGATCATCGCTGCTCCCCTACCGCCCCACTAGCGCCCACCGATGTATTCTTCGCCCCGGCTTGCCCATAAAGGCGTCTCGTTGGCTGCGTTGGGGGTCCTTTCTTCCCGCACATACTTGGGCTTGCTATCCCTCTCTTAGCCAGATTCTACCCCGTCTCCTCGCAGCTACGCCCCTTATCGCTTGAACGGCTGCTCGTGTCCGGATCGGCAGAGAGATGGTACGGATCGGCGCGTATCTGCTGCTGGCGGCGGCGGTGGTGTGCGGGGGAGCGCGTGGGCAGGCGGCGAACGACGATCCGCGGGGGAAGGTGCTGTACGTCAACTACCCGTCGTGCGACTCGTACCAGTGCCGGGTGGTGTGGCGGCCGGGGGAGGCGGTGTATGTCAACTGGCTGAATGCGCCCAAGGGGGGCTTGCGCATCGAGCTGGTGCCCGAGGAGGGTACCCGCGCCCTGCCCACCTACACGCTCACCAACAAGGTCGGCAGCGTCCACAACCAGCACACCTGCAACAACATGGGCACCGCCGAAAAGTGCGGCCGCTTCGACTGGACCGTCCCCCCCTCCGCCGTGCCCGGCCGGTACGAGATCGTAGTCTCCTCCCTCGCACAGCCCCAGCACGTCGGCTACACTGACACCGTCGTCATCGCAAAGAAGAAGTAGCCGCCCACACCGCAGCACCAAGCACCCCTGCTCTCCCTCTTGCCAGCGCCGTCGGACAGAGATGCAAGCGCTACTTCACCCGCCAGCCATCAGCATGGCGTTCTAACGCCCGCATCCCCACTTCGATTTCCCACTTCGACTTCCCACTTCGACTTCCCACTTCGACTTCATTCACACCCTTCTCCTTACACCCAGCTCATTTGCATTTTTAGATAGTCCACTGGACAGCCATAACACCCTGCATTGTTGCTCACAGTTCATCCAGCCCTTGGCGCTGCTCGTGGTGTACGCCCTGCATGGCGCCTGCCACGCTGAATACGTCCGTTGGTGGCATTTCTAAGCCCGCCGTCCATCCGTTCCCGGATCCACATGCTCTTCCAGCTCAAAGTACGTGTCGTGTCCGCCTGCGGTGCACGAGGCGATCAAACGTCAAGTCGCTGCATGGTTGATTTTTGGTCGTATGTGCATGTGTGTGGGGGACGCGTACAGGAGACCGAGGCATGACACGCCTGGAGCAACCGTGACGACATAATACAAGGCTTGTGATATCGAGGCTATGCCCTTTTGGATGTGCGATGCGAAGGACGGACGCCGCGGCGACGGCTTCGATCAAGGTGGGGATTCGCTGTCATGCTGGCGATCTGGGCCACCATGCCGGGTAGAAAGACCGGCCGTGGAGCACCCTTGGAAGCGAAAAAACAAGAGCGGAACCGATGCTGGAAGCAGATGACGAGGGGTCGAGGTCGAGAAAGCGGTGGGAAAGCTACAAGTAGACCCTGACGGAAGGGTTTACTTTCGGGAGCTCTTGACGGGCTTGCCGATCTCGACAACGTTGAGACCAGGGGGAAGGGACTGCTTCAGCTTCTCGGCCTTCTGCTTGTCATCGACGCTGAGGGTGTAGAGGAATCGAGAGCATCGGATCTTGAACTTGGTCACCACCTTGCCGTCAGACTTGGTCGTCTTCTTGACCCGGGCGGCGGTGGCGTCCTTTCTCCGAGCGATCTCGAGGAACTGCTTGATGTCGGTGATTTGCTGGGGCTGTATTGTCATTCAAGCCGCGCCAAAGAAATGTCAGTCACACTATGACCCGTTTCAGGTATACAGGACCCCGAAGCAGCAGTGACAGATCCATGACGACGTTGTGGTCGACGCAGCCCCGTAGCCGTCCTGGGCAATTGTTGAACGTCTCGCTGGACCGCTGGTGCCAAGGTGTGGCACCACAAAAGTGCCACGCCGGTCCAGCCCTGCGGCTGAAAGACTTTCTACGGTAGCTTCCCCGTCCTCCGGGCCATATCGCAACGATGCTGTGATGAAAGTCGCAGCCGCATTCGGTGTGTCCGCCGTGGGCTGCAGCGCATACGTCGGAAGCATCGCGTCGTAGATACCGGACGATCACCTTTGCCGGCTTTTAGCTACTGCGCGGCACCGTCGCGTACCGGGCATAAGGGCGAAGTGCGCGCGCGCGTGCGCCATGCTGTCGTCTTGGATATCTGCACTGCTGCTGAAGGGCGAGGCCGTGTCGAATACTTACCATCTTGACGGATCTGTGTGTGTGGTGAGGGGTTCCTGTAGAAGCGGAGGAAGGATTCGATATTGACGAGCAGGCTCCTACTCAGCTTGCCTTCCTAGCTTTGGCTTTAGATGAGCTGCTGGATCATAGTCTCACGCCCGGCCACACTTCTCTCCTGCTAACGTAAATATGTGCCTTTGACCTTCGCTTCCGAAATTCGGCTTGTCGCTGCGAGGTGAAGCTCGGCCGAGCAATCAGATTGTACGTAGCAGCATCACGTGCAGTCCTACTACAAAATCGACTTGAAGCATAACAATCATTACGAAACAGTTCCATGACCAAAAAATCGAAATCGGAGCGCTGACGCCGGCGTGAGGTTGAGGCTAGCTCGCAGGCATGGAAGAAGGCCCAACTTGCAGCCCGCCCTCAAGTGGGAGTCGCCAACTGAGCTCGCAACGCACGGCTGGCTGACCGACGTGCTGCGCGAGAGGGAAGCCATCTCGATCTGGAATCCTCGCTCATCATCGTCCCTAAACACCAACAACACATACATCAAGGTAAGCATATCCTCGCAATCGCGCCAACCAAGCACCTCATCGGTCAGCGTTGTATTGCCAACGTACAGTGCCAGACGCAGACAAGAACAGAGTTCTGATCATCACCCGTTACTCTGTCTCTCATCCTTGACTCTCGATCCTATCGACTCTCGCCGTCTGCCATTCAACTTCTGTTGTCTGTCTCCATCCACACCACTCGCCTATCCTTCGTACCACACTATCGACACGACAATCGACACAATCCGCACAGATGGCTCCTAAGGTCCGTGCTGCTGCTACCAACGAGGTTTCCCTCGGCCCCAACGTCGGTGAGGGCGAGCTCGTCTTTGGCGTCGCTCAGTAAGTACCATACCAACAGCGACCGTTTGCAGCGAGGCATGCATGGGCAGGGCAGACAAGGACTTGGAAGTGCAGCTATTGCATGGCTTGCCGTCGTGCAACAGGCACCACAAGCACGGCAAGCTCAGGTAGATGCTTGGACATGGTACACAAAGCGATGGATATGGCAGGCGGATAGGCCGTCATAGAAAGGAAGCAACCTGCTGCCCTTTCATCGGGGATATCCCGCTTGGTTGGGCAAACGGCCTTGACAGTGGCAGATGATAAAGGACACTAGCTATAAAGGATGGAAAGGGTATCAAAGACCCGTGCATCGACTACCCATGCACAGTCAACGGAGTCGCGTTGGCGCTGCCCAGAATACTGCTCGGTTTGGAAACGATACGGATGGAGGAGGATCGAGTATGGATCGATTGGGTGGCTCTTGCCTGCCTGCATGCCGCTATCGCGTAGTGCTTCCGTCTTGTTTAAAAGCCGCTTACTGACCTTCTCTTACCGTCGTCCGTTGTTTCTGCTCTGCAGCATTTTCGCCTCCTTCAACGACACTTTCGTCCACGTGACTGATATGTCCGGCAAGGAAACCGTTGTCCGAGTTACTGGTGGCATGAAGGTCAAGGCCGACCGAGACGAGTCGTCGCCCTACGCTGCCATGTTGGCCGCTCAGGACTGCGCCGTCCGATGCAAGGAGGTTGGCATCACTGCTCTGCACATCAAGCTCCGAGCCACCGGTGGTACCGGCACCAAGACCCCCGGTCCCGGTGCCCAGGCCGCCCTTCGAGCTCTTGCCCGAGCCGGCATGCGCATTGGCCGAATTGAGGACGTTACCCCCGTCCCCACCGACTCTACCCGAAGAAAGGGTGGTCGACGTGGTCGACGACTATGATTTGCCCGCGGTATTTGCCTCTACCCACCTCTGCAATTCATCGTCCCTTGGCCTTGCTTGCCACGCACCTCTGGTGCCCCACTTTTTCTCTTCTGTCTCGGCTGTCTTGTCTCTGGGCCGGTCGAGCTGGATGCTCACCTCCATTTCGGTCTGACGCCCATTGTCGATAGATAAGGGCTGTCCTTAGGTCGGTTCCCACCCCATCCCCTACACTTTACTCTGGGAACACGGCTTTGTATGCATACAATTCTCCCAAGCAATCACTTCTGCACCTGCAGCATCTCACACACCACCATGCTTCGCTCTTGTTTGCGACGCCGGTGTCGATCATATCCAGCCCGAGGCGCCATCCGGAGTGGACCTTGCTCTACCGGATGCCTCTCCCCCCACCCCACCCAAAACTCTGTAGTCCCCGGTGCAAAGCACCGGCGAGATCGCAATTCCAAACGCATTTCTGTTAACGAGGCTGGGTCCTGATCCTCTCGACTGTCTGAATAAGAGGCTAGAGAAAGCGCCCTCCCCTGCTCTTGGTTGTGAGGACACATGTTCAAGGCGAAGACCCTTGTTGAAATCAGGCAACGATACTTGTTAGATCCGCCTCGTCACTCATGCCTCCACTCTAATTTGGCGTGGATTTGGGACGGACTTGCAGATTTATGATTCAGCGATGATCATGGAAGGTGCGATGGGGATGTCGTGGAAGGTGCGTCGTGGAAGAGGGTTTCTTGGCGACTACGAACGGGCTGTGTCAAGAGCTGGACTGGACGTTGAGAAGCATGTCGTATCGGCGGGCGTTTAGTGCGTTCTATGCGCGCAACTTTGAGCGGCGGCCGTGGGTGACGTTGGCGGTGACGAATGGGGTGTTGGGGGCGGCTGCGGATGGGGCGGCGCAGACGCTGGAGCGGATCAGTCGGCGGCAGCAGGCGGAGGCGGCGGTGGCGGGGGGTGGCGAGGTGGCGAAGGCGGAGGATGGGTGGGACACGGCGCGGACGGCGCGTTTCGTGGGGTTCAACGTCGGCATGGCGCCGCTGCTGGCCGAGTGGAACCGCTTTCTCGAGGTCAAACTGCCGCTGCGGCCCGCCGTCGCCGCCGTCGCCAGCGCGGGCAAGGTCAGCCTCCGCGCGCTCGGCAGCCGCGTCGCCATGGACCAGCTTCTCTTGTAAGTCCACGCCAGCCCCTACCCCCCAGACCCGCCCCAGCTGACCCTAACCACCGCCATCCCCCTAACAGCGCGCCGCTCGGCCTCGCCCTGTTCACGGCGACCATGGGCGCGTTCGAGCGCGGCTCGCTTCAGGGCGTCAAGGACAAGTTCGCCGAGCTCTACCTGCCCGCCCTCCTCGCCAACTGGCAGGTCTGGCCCCTGGTCCAGTTGGTCAACTTCCGCTATTTGCCGCTCAAGTACGTTCCTCATCCCCCGCCGTCCCCCCGCCGTGCAGTCACTGATGCCCACCCCTGCCCGCTCCGACAGATACCGCGTGCCGTTCATCTCGACCGTCGGCATTCTCTGGAACATCGGCCTCTCGCTCCTCTCCCAGTCGACCCGCCGCCAGGAGCGGCCAGCATCCAAGCTTGTAGCCTAGATTGGCCAATCACCACCGCCGGCCTCGATTCCAGCGTTCTCACCTGTGTCTGCCAACCTGAGGAACACAGCCAGGCTCGCGTGTGGGATAGCAGACAAGGAGCGGGATTCAGACGCGTCTCGGGCTGGGAACAGAGATAGGCTGGGATACAAAGACGGTGCTAGGCGGGAACTAGAGGGCTTCGGGTTCGGGCGGGTTGCGGTGGGTGTTGGGCTCGTCCTCGTCCATGGCGTGGGAGACGAGGGCGGACTCGGAGCCTCTGCGGGCGGGGTTGTAGTCGTGGTGGTAGTCCGTGGAGCTGCCCGCGCGGCTCATGCGGCGGGATTCGATGCCGGAGGCGAGTTCGAAGCCGTGGACGGAGGGGGGGGCGCGTGCGCTGCCGAGGGTTTCGGTGCTGTCGACGCTGCCGCGGCGGGAGGGGCTTGCGACTGCGTCTGGGATTTCGCTGCCGCTGAAGGAGAGGGGGGGGGAGGTGGTGCCTATGGTGGCGGCGGTGCTGCCTGCGCGGCTGACGTCGTCGTACGGCGTGTTGGTCAGACGGGCCGAGAGGGCGGGGGCGAAAGCGAGCGGGGTGCCGCCGCGGGCGGGGAGGTGGAACGAGGGGATGGTGGTGCCGTCGACGCCGGCCTCGCCGCCCATCAGCTCGCGCTCGCGCATGCGCTGGCGCTCGATGTACGCGGCGCGCAGCGCGATCTCCATGTCGTCGCCCGTGCTGGCGCTGCCCGGCCCGCCACCGCCCGTGCCGGACGACGAGACACTACCTGTCTCGGACGGCGCCACGCTCGCCACAGTTCGCCCCAACTGACTCGGTCCCGGCCCCGCCGCCAACCGCCCGCCACTGCCGGCATGGTGAAACGTCTCGGACGGCGCAAAGCCCGTCGACAGCGGCGGTGAAGAGCCACGAGCGGACGAGTAGGCAGAACCAGCCGTCGCAGAAGCACTGCTCCGCGGCACCCCGTACCGATCCACCCCCCCGCGCGATGGCGCCGCCTCGACAAGCGGACTGGTCGGCTCGGACGGCTCGACGAAGCTCGGCTTGGGCGACGCGGGAGGCTGCACCGCAACCGAGAAGACCGACGCCTCGCCCGGACTGTGCGGGCGGAAGGCGGGCGTCCGCGGGTCCAGCTCGGGCGGGACACCAGGCACGGGCGCACCGCCCTCGCCAAAGGCACCCACACTGGTATGCCCCGTCTCGAGGCTGCGCGCCCCCTCATCCGCATCGCTCGACGTCTGCATGTCCGTGTCCAGCGCGCGCTGGTCGATCACCTGCCCCGGCAGCCGAATGCCCGGCGCAAGCTGATCCACATTGGGAATCCGCCCCAAATTGTCCGCCGTCAGCGCACGTCCGCGGCGGTACTCGGCCACCGGATCGTACGCCTGGTCGTTGTCGTTCGGCGAGACCGGCACAGCTCCACCGCGGTTGGCACCAGCAGACGGCGGCGTGCTGCCGTTCATCTGCATCTCCTCGTACCGCGGCTGCGCGTGCACATGCGACGGCCGTCGGTTCAGATGCGACGTCTTGTTGTACTTGCGCGCCGAAGAGTCATCCCGCAGCGACTCGTCCACCCCCATCGCCGTATCTTCGGCGTTGTCCTGCTCAGGCGCCGACATACTGCTGCTTTAGCGCACAAGATCGCTGCACCGTGCGAAGCCGAATAGAATCCTTGACGCTGCGCTAGCCCTGCCTGGTAGGATGCTGGCGGTTGGACGCTTGCGGTTGGAATAGATTCGTGATCGTACGAGGTTGGAGACGCTTGGCGATGTGCTATTGTTGGTCTGCACTAGAAATGCCAGAGGCCACTGGCGATGGAAGAGGGACGACAGGCGGTGCCGGTGGTGTTGGTTGCGGTGCGAGTCTGCCACTCAGAACGGCGCCTATCGATGCGCTCATCGTCTGCGCTGAAAGCCACACGTAGCGAGATTGATTCATAATGTTAAGACGGCTGACGGCGCGTAGCACTGCCTCACCTCACCGCACGGTCTCTGCTCGCATGGCTGCAGCATCGTACCATGGCGGCCTATGGCAGGACCATCCTAACTGCTTCGACGCGGACAAGGTTGTGTAGCGCTCCGTATTTGCCTTGCATGTGTCTTGATGCGGAATAGCCTTGCCCGTATAGCCAGCATACGCTGCTACGGCGGAAGCCAACACCATTCACTCGGCCGAATACATGTGCTCCACATTCATGGTTACCTGGTCCGGGTCTCGGAAAAGACGTTGAAAAAATCACTTCGTAGGAGCGGACTGCAGCGTTTAGCACGACCACTGCTGCTGCGTGCACATATACACGACGGACAATGGCTGCGACGATGCGCACCGATACGAAGCGAAAGGCGGAGAAGGAGGAGCCGAATCCGGAGGGGTCGGATTACGACAGCGATGGATCCGAGGACCCCGACTTCATCAACGTGGACTTTGACTTTCGGGCGCCCGAGCCGATCGACTTCCAAGCTGTCAAGCGGCTGCTGCAGCAGCTCTTCTACACGCATGCTGTCACGATCGATCTGTCCAGCGTGGCGGACCATGTGATCCGTATGTCGACAGAACGAGGCGTGGGCACCACCATCAAGGTGGAGGGCGACGAGGATCAGGATCCGTATGCCTTTGTCTCGGCCATCGACCTGTCCAGCGAAAAGTCACCAGGCGCTGAGGCGCCGCACAGCCTGACAAAGTACCTGCTAGAAGTGCTCTCTCGGCCTGCTTCGAAGGGCTTCCATGATCTCGTCAAGAGCGCTGCGTCGGCGACGTCGACCAGTGCTCCGGTGACGCTGGTGTTGCATGAGCGGATGGTAAACATGCCGCCGCAAGTGGCGCCGCCGCTGTACAAGATGGTCTTGGAAGAGCTTGCAGCGTCCAGATCAGCAGAGGCAGATGCGACCAAGGCACCGTCGCACTACCTCTTCTTCTCGCGCGTCTTTTCGGCAGATGCCTTTTCGGACGACGAGGCGATGGACGAGGACGAGGACGAGGACGAGGACGAGGCGTCTGGACTGGCTGGTGCGCGTAAGAGGCGTGCCAAGTTAGCCAGGAAGGAAGCCAAAAAGACAGGCGCCACCAAAGCGGCGCCCAGGACCCGCGCCATCTCGAATGGCATTGCTTCCCACGAAGCTGGCACCGGCGAATCGGACGACGAGCTGGGCCTCTTCCACCCAGAAGACATTGCGATCGCCAAGGCAGCCAGCCACAGCGCTACGTTCCGCTTCCCCCCTCCCCCGGACGCCGCCGACAGCTTCGAAGCTCCGCTGTTCGGCAGGCTCGCTGCGGTCCCCGCCGACAAGATGGCCGCGCTGCTGAGCCAGATCGAACAAACTCTCTCGGTGCCCCTGCCACAGTGACCTCCGCTGCCTTCCTTCGCTATCCTCGTCTGGCTGCGTAGTATCCATATCTAGCCCGTGCCAGCTTGAAGATGCACGATTGCCTTTGTCGCGCTCAAGGGTTTGTGGTAGATAGCTCTTTTATTGGATCAGAAAAGGGGAATGATTCATCGACCTGCAAACTCGCTAACCCGACCCGGATTCCCGATTAGCGATCTCATGTAAATCAATTTT
>JALBYF010000098.1:0-50406 GCA_023212725.1 Tranzscheliella williamsii | reverse complement strand
GCATATGACAACCCTGCCTGCCGGTAAGCTTCGATCTGCGCCCGCCTCACTGGAGAGAGCCACTTCCGCCCTGCCATCGTGCAGTTTGATGGTGTGGTGACTAGCACAGTTGCAGAGCAATCCGCCTTCCTTGTGACAGTCATTTGCTTCTGTTCAGTCAACATCTACCCAATTAATGAAACAGGTGCAATCTATATGAAACGGCACTGTACAGTAGGAGGCTCTTTGCCTAGGCCGAGGCTTTCACTTGAACGGGAGTGCACTTGAAGTCAGTAGTCATTCATTGCGAGGCGAGGAAGGATGGCGGGCGGGGGGGGAGGAAGACTCAAAAGAAGGCGGTTTTTTACAGTATAATGCCGCTTGAGTATAGACAGAGAAGTTGAGTGTCGACATTGTTGACTGCCATAATATTGATTGCAGAATAAAACCAAAGTTGCGACCAAGAGCGAGTTGAGCTCGCAATAAAGGGCTACTGTAGGTACTCTCTTTTGCAATTGATTTTGTTGCTTAACCAGCTCAAGTTCATCGCTCATCCCACAATGATGACACACATAGCGGTTGCGGAGTTGGGTGGCAACATGGTAGGCTGCATGAGTCCGTTCCATGTGGGTCTGGATCTTGAGGGCAGGTGGAACGGCATATCGGACCGTACCTGGATCAATTTTGGCGGCGAATGACTTGTGCTGGATTTGATATGGAGGGAGCTCACTGAATGGAAGAAGAGGACTTTGGCCAGAGGCATTACCTCCTAAGCGATGGGCGATCGGGAGCCAGGTTGATACCTCCGTCGTATGTAGGAGACTCTTGACCTGGGCCGAAGGTTCCGCATCGGTAGGGGTCTGCTGCTGGTTGTCCGTCATGGGGCATGGGGAGGTGTGGAGGACTATTGGGGGGGATGTTGAGGGTCGCGGGGTGAGGTCAGTGGGGCTGATATACGTCGAGATCATGAGAATAGGGGCCCGGATCTGTAGAGGAGTGAGCGTTGAAGTGCACGTTATTGAAAGAAAGCAGGACGAAAAGCAGGACTGATCGTGTTGTGGTGGGTTATGAGATGGAGCCGAGGGCCCGGCTATGGTTGATAGCGATGGGCGGCAAGCAATGAAATAGGGTCCAGTTCAGGGAGGCTGCTCGTTTATCGAGAGAGGTGTGGGAAAAGGAGTATGGTGGGCCGATCCCTGGCAAGGGTGGCATGAGAAGGGCGTGTGTGGCGGTTTCCACAGAGGGCTGAACCGTGGGAAGCGGTGACCTCGTAAGGGCAGGGTGGAGGGCAGGGGAAGGTAAAAGGCGGTTGCTGATGTGTACGTGTAGGGATGCTGAGTCCTGTGAGCAGAGCTGACGTATTCCGGGGAATCAAGGGAGTATACTGTGCATGGCCTTATAGCAACATTCTGTAGGTGTCGCTGCCCACACTTCGTTGCAACCTAGGGGCGATAGGTTGGGCTGCTGGAGTAACCTGTAACACGATGACCACCTAGGGGCGAGCAAGTACGTACTAGACCAAGGAGCTGGAGGGAGAGCCTTCTGGGCTCGGGGTTGTCGAGGCAAAACCAAGCGGCAAAGGCGAATCAAGCGGCAAAGAGACGTAGAAACGGCCGGTCCGGGAACAGGTCTGGCCGACGTTGGATCTATGGTCGCCAGAAGGCCATCAACGCTGCCGTCCTTCTCCATAGGGTGGGTAGCCTTCCATGGAGCCCATCACAATGTGGACAGAACACTCCTTGTCCGTCTGGACAAGACTTGGGGCTGATCCCGCACCTGGCAGGGTACAGCGAGTTTGCTAGCGCCCCCATGCTGGCATTGGAGCGAAACCACCTGGATGAC
Source organism: Tranzscheliella williamsii (assembly GCA_023212725.1). Taxonomy (NCBI): domain Eukaryota; kingdom Fungi; phylum Basidiomycota; class Ustilaginomycetes; order Ustilaginales; family Ustilaginaceae; genus Tranzscheliella; species Tranzscheliella williamsii. The sequence goes on along the minus strand of JALBYF010000098.1, from coordinate 48,585 downwards.
CTCCCGTGCCCAGCCGTTGCCGTCGTCGTCATCGACGCCGTCCGATACTGGTGATTTGGTCGTCATCATCAGTGTGATTCACCGCCCCTTAATTGATTTCTATTGCAGGACAAATGGAGCGTAAATACAGTCGAGAAGAAGGGCAGCACCCTCGTGGACGCTGTCGCATAGCTAGCCACGATGGTACCAGCCTTGGACGTCGCAAAGTACCTCAGAAGCGCGGATGATTGCGTCAATGCCATCAGGGTCAATGAAGGACAGCGGGGAATTGTCAAAGAGGTGGTTGTGCGAGGGGTCGGCCTTGGCCAGGAGAAACTCGGCTTTGAAGTATGGGAGGGCCTGGCATGGAGAGTAAGTGCATCGCTTAGCGGTCCGGCAGGTGGTGATTGCAGTGATGGCGAGAAGAAACACAAGCTGCAGCCGCTTTTTGTCCCGCCGATGGAGGAGTGCATATGTTGTTGGCCAGCCATGCACGTACTCGATTGCAGAGGACGGAGGGAGGCGCTGATCCGATAGTGAAGGGATCCAGGCTTGGGCAATGGCGAACACCGAGGGCCAAAACAACCGAAGGTCCGGGCAGGAGAAGATGGCGTGGATGGTGTCGTCAGGTTGGTCACATGCTGCGCACACATAAACCGTGCCATCGTCGTTGCAGAGACGCCATAGGCGGCCATAAACGGCCAGGAGCCAGTTGGTCTTCCCGGGTCCATGGTTAACCTGTTGGATACGCTTCCATAATGTCGTCCAGAAGGTGGCTGGTTCAACCCGAAAAAGTGTCCCGCTAGAGGCTTGTATGTCCGCATAAAAGTGTGGGCGAGTCGTTCCCGCGTGATGCGTGTAATACCAGGCATAAGTCTGGCAATGGTCGATTGAATGTAGGCGTTGGCCGGCAAGAGAAAGGTGCCGCCAAGGAAGCTGCAGAGTGGTGCGTTCATCGGCCGTGAAGATGGGCCAGCTGGATCGGTTGAAGGGCAGGGGAGGGACAGTTGGAGCAAAGGTTGGCAGTTGTCGGAGACGGCGTTGGAGGCCAGTCGGTAAAAGCAGAAGATAGTGCTCCCAGCGCTTGGAAATCCAGGTAAAGGTAGTACGATTGGCTTGGCGTTGAATTTGACCCGTGATTTGCTGGCTAACTGTGCGGGGATATTGAATGGACATGTATGCAGGTTGGTCCACAGCGGCCAAGTCATAGAAGGTTGGGAAGCAAAGGCTAGTTCCATCGGTCCAAAGGATGTCTGCGAAAGAGATGAAGCCTTGTCGTCTTAGATTGAGACAATGTTGATTAAACCTGTTCCAACGGTGATCTTGCGGTGGGAAGGCAATCCCGTATGATTCATCAAACCAAGGGAGGGAGCCGATTTCAGGAAGGGATAACTGGTCCCAGTGAACGTCAGCGGGGATGCTGAGCTGGAGCTCATGCAGAGTCTGAAGGACCGAGGAGGGGAAATGGTGGTTGGGATCGCAGCGTATCCGGTCCCAGGACATGTTGTGTCGAGTGAGGAGTGTAGGGAGCGGAGACGCAGCATGACATTGTAGATAGCCGCGAATGAGTTCAACCAGAGAGTGGTGTGGGAGTTCATCGCTGCAAAGAACGCCGCAGATGACCTTAGCGTTACGGCTGAGGCTGGTAATCCAGCAATCTTGAAGGCCAAAGCCTCCCAAATCGCGGGGCCCAATAAGAAGGTCCCGTGGGACATACGGCCGTCGTGATGTCCCAAAAAGCCAGCTGTTGGTGAGCGTTTGCAATGAGTCCAGAAATTGAGCAAAGGGCAATCCGATGGAGACGTGGTGCCAAAGAAGGGTGAAAACAGAACCGTTTAATAACTGGATGCGGTAGAGAAGGTCTTTGCGATTGTGTGAAGTCTTCCGTAGCCGGCTGCGAACCTGGTCAAGTAGTGTGTTGAAGTGATCGACAGGGATATGGTCGTGATTGTGGAAATAGGCGCCCAAATATTTCCATTCTGGGCTTGGATCTAAGGTGATGCCGTTGGCGGAGAGTAGGTCATCCCAGGGTTGGGACTGTATGTCTCCCACGGCGCTGGATTGCGAGCGACGAAGGAGGCGGTAGGTTGTGGATGGGTTGAGGCTGGCTCCGGAAGCAGTATCGAACTCCTGATGGCGTGCACTATAAAGATGGAAGTCCTCTGTGCGTGCGATGGTGATGATGGTGTTGTCGGCATATGAGGTAGATGTTATGTGCTCAGAGGTGTTTCTGAGGCGGACACCAATGCCGTCATGGGCAATGGAGTCGAGGAAAGGTTGGTAGGCAAGGAGGTAAAGAAGAGGAGAAGATGGAAGCCCTTGTAAGATCCCTTGGTCCATGGGGATGTGGGCAGTATAGCCGTCACCTATATGGTACACCACATGGGGGTGTTTGTACAGATTTTGCAGATACCGAATGATGGAAAGGGGGTAGCCCCGGAATTTGAGAACAGTCCACAACCAGGCCCGATCGATCCGGTCAAACGCTTTCTGCTGGTCCTGATCAATCACCAGAACTTCGTCAGTCTCGGTGAGGCCGATGTTGACAGCTGATACGACAATCTGAAGAGTCAATACAGCGGTGAAAACGGAGCGGTTAGCAATAAAGCCGGATTGTGAAGTAGGTGTAATTTCCTGCACTCCTGTCATCAGTCGGTGATGCAGGGCCAGGTCTTGGAGACGAAGGTCAGCATCAATGACGGAGATGGGTCGATAGTTAGCGGGGTTATCGCGGTCGCCTTTGTTCTTGTAAAGTAAGGTGCCGGCGATTAGAGGCTGATGGTCTGATAATGACCGTCCTGAGCGTAAGCTGTTAGCAAGACGGCTGAAGGCTTTGGCGCTAGCAGAGGGATTGCATAACCAGAAGGTGTGGGGAAGCCCATTTGGTCCGGGTGCGGAGTGCATATTCTTCGCCCTGGCGATGATAGGTAAGAATTCAGCTTCAGTAAAGGGCCGACGGAGGTGGGCAATGGTGTCCTCTGATAACCGCTGTGGCGATGTGGCAAGAAGTGAGAGGGCCGCAACATGTTGGACCTCGTCGAAGGGCGAGCGGAGAAGAGGTTGGTAAAGAAGGAAGTAGCGGCGGAGGCGTTGAGGTGGTGCAACTGATCATAGGCAGTAGAATGGAGTTGTGTTGGGTGGACAGTGATGCCGGTGAGGTTAAGTTGGGATTGAAGGTGTTGGACGTCCCGGCGAAGTGCAAGGTAAGCGGAGAGGTCAGGGTTTCTGTGGAAATCCCAGCTGCCAAGTGTGGCACGGAGGTGACGATGAAGTTTGTGAGCTAGCAGGAAGGAATGACGCAGTTTGTATCCAGTGAGGCTGGAGAAATTGCGACATCTTTCGATCCATTCGGTGTAGGCAGTAGCTATTTTGATAGATGGTGGCGGTGTAAGGACTGAGTCAACGGTGTGGGTGAGGAACTCAGAGGCTAAGTCCTTGAAGGGCTCGTAGCGGACAATAGGTTGAGGTAACTTCCATCGCCGATACGGACGGTCGTCGTCAGTGGAGACCTCGTTTGAATAGGTGATTTTCAAGAGACACAGCGGAGTGGTCGGAAGAGACGCTTTGGTGAGTCTCCACGGAGGTGCAACGGTGTAGTAGTGGAGAGCTAATGAGGTAGAAGTCGATACGGCTGGCCGAAGAGATCTGGCCCGTGGCAGAGAATGCAATCCTCGTGTACGTCCGAGCCTCCCCATGGAGAAGAAGCTGTGGGTCAAACAGGTTGGTAGCAATGGTTTGAGGCTCAATAATGGGCCAAAGGTGGGCGCGACCGTCACGGCCATGATAAAAGTCGTGTTGGGACGGTGCATCATTCCAGTCTCCGGCTAGAATGGCATTGCGGTCGCGAGTGAATGGATTGATCCGGATGTCTTCAAAGAATTGTTTCCGGTCGGTGTGCGTGGCTGGGGCATAGATCGAAGTGATTTGGAAGGTATCTGTTGAAACCTTGACGGTGGCAGATACGATGCGGCCATCTGCACTTATGATTGGGTTGGTGAGGTTTATGTCGGCATTTAGAATGACAATAGCACTATAAGGCGAGGTCAGAGATTGATGTACGGTGGCAGAAATGGCTCGAGGTGCGAGTTGTGTTAGCAATTGTGAGGGGTCATAGGTTGGGAATTGCGGCCGTATAGAGTTGAAGCATGGTTCCTGGAGGAGGACTATGTCGGCATTGTGAGCAATGACCTCCCAGTCCTGGATTTTGGCGATCGGGGACACATTGAGGCCGTTACAGTTCCAGTTGACCAAACGGAGGGTTCGCTGAAAAGGCTGGGAACTCATTGGTTTAGTAGCTTTTGGTCAGGCGTGGATGGAGCGAGACCGCATGAGGTGGTGGGCAGCTAGAGGTCGTACAGGGAGGGTTTCTGCTTATAGTAAAATCGCACACAACTAAATCCTTCCGGGCATCGACAAGTCAGACAGTGGGAGTATCACAGGTATAGGTTATATTTCAGTCATAGCTAAGCTGGGCCTCGTGCATAACATCGGTATCTTCATCAATGTGTTGGCGCTTAGAGGGACGGGATGCGAGCTCGCGGGTGAGGTTTTCGAAGCCTTGTTCAAGGGCGGGGTCGACAGAGGCGTCGGCACCCCGTTCGGCCTTATCCTGTTTCATAATTGGACAGGAGCGACGGGGGTGGCCGGCCTTGTTACAGTAGCTGCATAGACGCGCGGTACAAGATCTGTACGTGTGGCGACTCTCGTAATCAACATTGGCTTTACAGTGCATGCAGTGGTCAAAACGGTCGAGGTAATCGAGACGATATTCCACTGAGCCATAGGAGATCCATCCCGGGAGCATGGCAGCCACCTCAGAGGGGTGTGCCAGCCCATATGGCTCGCCCGCCTCCAGAGCTAATTCGACAAGCAGGTATATATCCTCATTCCAAATATCGGTGGGACCGAGGTCTGGAGAAGAGAATCTGGTGGCGGTGGTCCAGAAGTCAAGAACCTCATGGGGATAAAGGGCTTGATGAACTCTTTCCGTTATGACGCTGGGGTTGGTACGCACCGCCGAAGGCAGACCGCTAATCCTGATTGTGCGCCAATTCTGTCGAATAGCAGGGGCCAAACTAACAAAAACGAGGTTAGTATTGTTTAGTGAGAGCGGAGTGGAAGGATTGAACTCGCTGGTCGCAGTCCACTCTATGTCGACAAGGGTGTGTTTGTTACGCTTAAAGAAGTGGATAGCCCCGGGAACGTAGTCAGCATAGCGGGTGCGGAGTTGGGTGGCAACGTGGTAGGCTGCATGAGTCCGTTCCGTGTGGGTCTGGATCTTGAGGGCAGGTGGAACGGCATATCGGACCGTACCTGGATCAATTTTGGCGGCGAATGACTTGTGCTGGATTTGATATGGAGGGAGCTCGCTGAATGGAAGAAGAGGACTTTGGCCAGAGGCATTACCTCCTAAGCGATGGGCGATCGGGAGCCAGGTTGATACCTCCGTCGTATGTAGGAGACTCTTGACCTGGGCCGAAGGTTCCGCATCGGTAGGGGTCTGCTGCTGGTTATCTGTCATGGGTGATTGGGGGGTTGTGGAGGGCTATTGAGGGGTGCCGAGGGTGCTGAGGGTGCCGAGGGTGGTGGGTGAGGTCGGCGGGGCTGATATATGGTCAGGATCATGAGGATAGAGGCTGGGTTCGTAGAGGGGTGAGCATTCAGGTGCGCATCATTGAAGGAAGGCGCGACTAGGTCATGTTGTGGTGAGCTATGAGATACCCGGCCATGGTTGGTAGCGATGGGCGGTGGGCGATGAAATAGGGTCCAGTTCACGGTCCCTAGCCATCGGTGGTGAGGGTAAGTTTGAAAGAGGGAAAAGCCTGGGGAGGCTGTTCCTTTATCGAGAGAGGTGTGGGGGAAGGGCGATATGGTGGGCCGATCCCCGGCAAGGGTGGCGTGAGAAGGGTTCCCACAGGGAGCCGAACTGTGGAAAGTGGTGAACCCCGAAGGGCAGGGTGGAGGGCAGGGGGGAAGGTGAAAGGACGGTTGGTGACGTGTACATGTTGGATGCTGAGTCCTGGCAGTGCACGGGAATCCCGGGGGAGTCAAGGAGGGTACTGTGCATGGCCCTATAGCGACATTCCGTAGGCGCCGCCCACACCTCTTTGCAAACCTAGGGGCGGTTTGGCCTGCCGGTACAACCTGTAACACGATGACCACCCTAGAGGCAAGCAAGTGTCTACTAGAGACCAAGGAGTCGGATGACGAGGCCTCCTGAATTGGTGAGGATGTCGAGGCAAAGCAAGCGGCAAAGAGAAGTAGAAACACTCATGACTGGGCTTCGTGCAGCAAGATCAGGGCCAATCCAGGAACAGGCCTGGCCGATATTGGTCCATGGCAGCAAGAAGGCCATCAATGCCGCCGTCATCATGGGTTGTGTAGCCTTCCATGGAGCCCATCACGATGTGGACAGAGCACTCCTTGTCCGTCTGGACAAGACTTTGGGCTGATCCCGCACCTGGCAGGGTACAGCGAGTTTGCTAGCGCCCCCATGCTGGCATTGGAGCGAAACCACCTGGATGACCTCCCGTGCCCAGCCGCTGCCGTCGTCGCCACCGACGCCGTCCGATACTGGCGATTTGGTCGTCATCATCAGTGTGATTCACCGCCCCTTTAGCTCAGTGGTAGAGCGTTAGTCTTGTACGGCTTGCTTCGGCATTCGAGTATGCGAACTAAAGGTCATTCGTTCAATCCGGGTAGGGGGCAGCACAGTCGATTTTTATCTTTTTTATTCTATCTAGCTCTGATAGGCCTATCGACGTTAAAGTGGAGTGGATAGGAAGTGTGAGTCTCGTTTCATCATAAATCGGAAGCGCTTCGCCTCTCCACGTAGCGTTAATACCTTGGCGGTTATTAACTGGGTTATGAGGCCTCACCACCTCCCTCCACGCTGCCGACTATCCTTTTCTTTGCGCAGCAGTGTCAGTGGATCTTGGCTCGTAGCAGCGTGACCTCTTTGTACGCCACTAGGAGTACCGCCATCATGCCATTCTGCCTATAGGCGTTCGCTGATTCTGACCGGCCAGCAGGCTACCATGGAAGCGTCTACCGCGTCATCAGGAGTGTTTGAAGAAACCATGTTCCAGTACCTGTCCGATGCCTTCCACAGCGGCCGCGAGCAAGTCTCGCTGGCAGTCGGCAACCCGCTGCGAGGGGCATTCCAGTTTGTCTTTCCTCCTCTGGAAGATGGCTTCCTAGAAGATCCGCGCTCAACCATCGGTATGGAGAAGCGTGCGGGCGACGCTCGCCGAGCCGCCATGGATCGCGGTGTGGTGGGCAGGAGCGACTCTTCCTCCTCCGCTTCTGCTCTCCGCTCTGACTCGAGTCACGATGGCCAGCTAGTCGACACTTGGGAGAGCTTTTCCGACAGCCCCTGGAGCTTCTTGACCAGCCGCTATACTTTTGCGCTCATCATTGTTGCCATCATCACCAATAGGATACAGCACATCTGCCGGCCCCGCGGGCGAACCTCACAGCTGTCTTCTACCCAGCGTATCGCGTTGCGCCTTCCCAGTCTCCTTTTGCTGCTACGCTCCGTGCTCATCTTCAGCACCATCATTGCCGACTTCTTCTGGGCCGAATCGAGCGTACTCAACGCCGCGCTGTCCGCCTGCGTGTCGTCAAACTGGAGAGGCACCTGGCTCGCAAACAAGCCATTACAAAGCTGGGCGCTTGACCACTTTGGATCTAGCAGCAGGGATGCTATCATCCGAGCCAGGGATGCCAGCGCATTGTGGGCGGGCTTCACCGCGACCTGCGTTGCCGTCATCACCGACTGCCTTATCCGAAACCTGGACGCTGACAGAGACGAGCCGCCTGTTTTCAATCTGGTGGGCTTCGCCTTTCTGCTTCATTTCCACTCGTTTTCGCCCGACGCACCCGCAAATGAACATGTCTACCTATGTGTCTTGCTGCAACTCTTGCAGATACTGGCAGTCAGCTTCAGCAAGTGTCGGAAGAGACCGCTGGTCCCGCGGCTCATTATCTCAGGCTTCTTCGGCATGGTCTCGCTCGTTCACTTTGGCATTGCTGGTCCCAATCGCTACCCCTTCTTGGAAGCCTTCAGCAGGACGCCCGAGGTGGCCTTGCTCCTTATTATCGCCCTCACCACGACTTTGCATGCGATGACGATGCTTCTGTTGGAGGGCCGCATCGAAGCCGGTCGCCTCGTCTTTTCCCGGTCCAACTTGCCGTCTTTGAACGAAGACTGGTCCGTGGCGCTTTTCAAGCTGGGCACAGCTTGCATGGAGTCGACCCGGCTCACCGGTTTGGAACGCGAGGTGGCACCCATAGCTACGTATACACAACCCTACCTAGAACTTACCCAAAGCGGCCGTATCGAGATCGTAGCACCGACCGATGCTGTCGACTGGAGCCGAGGCAACTCCGACAACACTGCCGCCCTAGGGCAGACTTACAGCAACGCTCTGACCGATGGTCTGAGTCGTGAGATCAAGGAGATCCGCATCGAACCGCTGGGACAGCATTCGATTGCTAATCTGGGCCATTTCGGCCTGGAAAGACTCCGAGCGGCAGCCAACTTTCTGCTGGCTACGCTTCTTGTGATCCGTGGCTTGGCCGCTGTTCTGGTTAACGCAGTGTTCCGCTTGGTCGGTCTGCCGGCACCGGGGGTACCTCGGTGGGTTTATCGAGGGCTCCGCCTCGCGCGGCTGGTCTGGCACGGGCAGAATGGCGAAACACGTCGGGCGGAGCGACTGGCGCAGAGCCGCGCTGCGCGGAGGAGAGAGTCTGAACAGCGTCGACCGGCGACAGGCCACGACACGCAGCTCACGACCTATCGTGACAGACCCACCACGCGCGAGTCTGCAGTTGACTCGTCTCGCCCAGTCTCGCTCCTCTTGGCTAGGCGAAGCTTCCCGGTCGGAGTTGGGCTCTTCACGGCAACCGAGGGTGGGGATAACAGCACCAGCATATCTAACCGTACGAGTCTTCTGCCGGCTGCGGCACGGCAGCTACGGTGGCTGCCGGAGGGGGACGAGGGGGAGGACGAGGAATTTGCTGCCGCCGAGTCGGACTCGGACGGCGAGTCTGGCGAGGCGGATTCGGACGGCGTGGCGATGGACGTATCGGAGATCAGTGGGCTGCTGGAGGAGCTGGAGGCGTATGTGGAGGGGGGTGGAGATGGGGCGGTGGGGGGGGACGAGCTGAACCGGGTCCTGGTGGCGCACATTGCGCGGCCGGGGGGAGAAGGGCCGCTGACGCGGGCGGGGTATGTGTCGCTGGTGCGGCGGGGTGCGGCGGGGGCGGCGGATGTGCGGCTGGCGCAGACAATCGCCGAGCGCCGCAGCGCACGCCCCGCGCCCACACCCGCGCCGGCGCACGACGACCTCCGCCGCCTCTGCGTCGTCTGCTGTGTCGAGGAGCGCAATGTCATCTGCTGGCCCTGCCGCTGCCTCGCCCTCTGCATGGACTGCCGCGACCACCTCGCCTCCCGCCCCCCCGCACGCTCCCCCCGCCTCCCCGCCGACTCCACCCACCTCTGCCCCACCTGCCGAACCCCCGTCCTCGCCTTCAGCCGCCTCTACATCCCCTAACCCACCGTACACACCGCCAACACCACGGCTGCCGTGCATGCAACACATTTGATAGCATCTTTTCGTGAGGAAAACGGCACAAGGCCATTGGAATACAGGACATTCAGTCGGAGTGGTCCATCTTAAAGACGGTCTTGAGGACCTTACGGTCGTTGAAGAGCTTGTAGTACTCGGGCGCATCTTCGATGGGGCGGGTATGCTGGATGAAGCTCTGGAAGAGGTTGTGGTGCTTGGAGAGGAGCTGAACGGCGGGTTCGAAGACGGCGCGGACGGGGCAGCGACCGAACTGGAGGCGGAGGTTCTTGTTGTAGAGATCGAGGCCGGCGATGGTGACGGGGTGCGTGTGGATGCCGCACGACGAGATGACGCCAAAGTTGCGAACAATCTGGACGGCGAGGTGGAGCGCAGGCTCGGCGCCGACGACCTCGAGCGCCACGTCGGCGCCGCGCCCGCCCGTCGCCTCCCGCAGCGTCTTGACCGGGTCGTCGTCGGTCAGATGCAGCGGAATCGCGCCGTGCTTCTTGGCCTCCTCCAGCCGCTCCGAGATCGAGTCGACCGCATACACCGTCGTGAAGAAGGAGCACGCCGCCGTGATAGCACACAGCCCAACCGGCCCACACCCGATCACCACCGCGGTGGTTTCCTGCTGTACAACCGGACAGACAACCGAACCGCAGAGGAAAGTTAGCAACACAGACGAGCGCCTGTACGGATCCGGGTACGGATGCTTACCTTTCTCTCGCCTTCGTTGAGCATGTTATGTGCGTTCTGGGCGACAAAGTAGCCGGTGGGGAAGATGTCGGCGGTGAGGAGCATGATCTCCTCGGGGACGTCGGGGGGGATGGGGTAGAGGGTAGTGTCGGCGAGAGGCACGAGGACGTACTCGGCCTGTGCGCCGTCGAGGGCGACAGAGCCGAAGACGCGAGACTGTGTGCACCGGCCGGTCTGGGCGCGGTCGCAGAAGTAGCAGTCGCCGCACGAAATGGTAAAGGGTGAAACGACGCGGTCCCCCTTCTTCCAGTTCTTGATACCAGCGCCAGTCTCGTAGACCTCGCCGACGAATTCGTGACCGAGGACAAAGTCGTAGTGGGGGACAGGCTGGTGGCCGCGATAGATGTGCAGGTCGGAGCCGCAAAGCGCGGAGAGGTGGACCTTGACCACCACCTCGCCTTGCTTGGCCTTCGGGATTGGACGCTCCAGCACAGCGACCTTCTCGGGGCCCTGGATGACGACGGCTTTCATGGTACTAGGGGCTGACATCCTTGCGCGACAAGTAGCAGTGCTTGTGTACGACCAGGCGGAAATAGCAGCAATAGGACGGCGGGAAGGAGGGCCGCAGGAGGACGGCGTCCAGCGCTTGTTATAAGCGGACTGGCAAGAGTCCCTCTAGCCGACGTTTCCCGTGGCCGGCAATGCGAAGGACAAGCAGCAAAGATGTCGTGTGTCTGTGGTGGGATGCGTTGCGTTGGTCGGTGCGCAATATTAACCCCGCAACTGCCGCTCGCAATCTGCTGTCATCTTCGCTTTTAAGGGCAAAGCCCTTCCGCGTTGAATGTGAGTCCCATGACCCGGCCGGCCGCACGGGTCAGCTGACGAGCTGCCTTCCAACTTAACAATTCACTGCCCTTTTTCTCCACAAATAAATCACAATTTATTGGCGATTTATGCTTTCTTTTCTCATCGAAAAACTCCACCGAAAAGGAAAATGGAAATGTCATCTATTGAACGATTGAGGATTGGCAAGCTGGTCATGGATCGCATCGCTCATCACCACCAGCTGCACCTGGATAGACGCGCCAAGTGCCATTGTACGCCATCATCGCCGGTGGACTAGGGCGTAGCGTGGCTCATAACTAAGATCTCCGCTCCTTCTCAGAGACGACACGACGACGCCCGCGCTGTAGCCTCCCTTGTGACGTGATCCTATCGGCCGTTTCTCTTGGTCCGTGGAACAGCGGCGTTAGAACTGCTGCTTGCTACGTCAAGATGTCCGACCAATCCTCCTCGTGGCTCTCCAGCCTCTCTACCCCGGCCGGTCGTAGTGCCCTCTTCATTGGCTCCATCGCTGTAGGTTCTTCTTTGGTCACAGCCGCTGCCATCTTCGGCACCCAACGCATAACAAGGACCAAAAAACGTCAGGATCTCTCCGAAACCATCCAAAAGGCTGCCACCGCTAACGGGCCCGACCGTCTGCAACGCTTCGACCTCAATCAGCGCGATGAAGCCTCTTCTTCCAACGATGGCGGCACACCCCGATACCTCTCTGGCATCCAGAGCAATACGTTGCGTCCCACCTCTCACCTTCGTAACAGCGCCAGTTTCTATTCCGGCACACCTCCCTCCCAGACTGCTGGGCCCTCTCGACCGGATACTTTGGGCAGAAAGCGCCAGCCAACAGCCGAGCAGTGGGATGAAACACTCATACGCGAGCAGCTTTCCCGTAACTACAGCTTCCTCGGCGATGCCGGGATGGACGCCATTCGCAACTCTTTTGTCATTGTCGTCGGCGCTGGAGGCGTCGGTTCTTGGGCCGCCCTCATGCTGCTCCGTTCCGGCGTCGCCAAGCTTCGACTGATCGATTTTGATCAAGTTTCCCTCTCGTCCCTCAATCGGCACGCCTGCGCCACGCTCGACGACGTCGGCAGGCCCAAAGTTGTTTGCTGTGCTGAAAAGTTCGCACAAATCGCTCCGTGGGCTAAGCTCGAAGCTTGGGTCGAGCTCTTCCGCGGCGATGAGGCCGAAAGGTTGCTCGGTGGCAATCCAACCTATGTGGTAGACGCGATCGACAACATCGATACCAAGGTCGACCTGCTCCGCTTCTGCGCAGAAAGAAAGATCAAAGTGATCAGCTCCATGGGCGCTGGTGCCAAGAGCGACCCAAGTCGCATTCAGATCTCCGACATCAGCGTCACTTCGGAAGATCCTCTGGCCCGCAGCGTAAGGAGAAGGCTCAGAGCGCTAGGCATTCCCCCCATCCCACCCAAGGAAGTCGAACAGCGAGCGAAACAAGAAGCTGAACAGCTGGAAAAAGCCGAGGCCGAACGCAACCATCTTAGCCAAGCCAACGCGACCAAATCCGGTCCGAAGAAAACTAACAGCAAGTCAGCCAACAAAAAGCCGGGTCAGACTTCGAAGGTCGACCTGCAAAAGACGCCCATGAAAGCAAACATGAGCAACGGTACCGCGCTTTCCAGAGCCAACAGTGCGCCAAAGCCACCGCCAAGCAGTGGACTGATAAGCTCCTCATCAGGACCTCACACAACCTCGTCTCCCTCACCGCTGGCCTCGCGCAACGGCAGCTCCGCTGACCTCACCTCGTTGCCGCTGACGAACGGTACCGCGCCTTCCCGAGCTGTCTCCTCGTCGTTTCCGCCTCCTAGACATAGCAGACGCGCAAGCAGCGTCTCTTCTTACGGTTCAGGCGCCTACGCAACGCCAATGTCGACCCCCTCCGATGAGATGGCTGCGCTGCTGCCCAGTGAAGGCGGCTCCAGTAGCGAATCCGAGAACGTGCTCCGACCCTTGGATGAACCATCCCGACAAATGGGTGAAACCGATACGTACGAGGCAGGGCCACAGCAGGCCGATGCCGATGCTCTCACTGTACCTGTCATCCCCGACTCTTCTGCCAAAGAACGCAGATTGTCGGAGAGCACCACCGCTTCGGAAGCCACGGCTGTGGACCCCGCCGGGCATGCCTCTATGCCTCGGTCGCTGCCGCCGTCTATCAAGCGGCACGTGTCGGAGGTCGAGGAGCTGTCTCCGTCGCCCTCGAACTCGTCTCCGGCGCTGTCACGCGCCGCCTCCATGCGGCCGTCTCCTGCGCCGTCGCCCGCGCTGTCACGCTCCGTTTCTGAGGCGGTTGCGCCTGCCGAGCCGAGCTTTTTCATCCCGTGCGTCTACTCGACGGAAAAGTCGGACACGCGGTTGCTGCCACTGGACGAGGAGGAGTTTGAAAAGGGCAATGTGGACGAGCTGGCGGCGCTGGAGGACTTCCGGGTGCGGATTCTGCCGGTGCTGGGGCCGCTGCCGGCCATGTTTGGGCTGGCGGTGGCGACGTTTATCCTGTGCGAGATCGGCGGGCAGCAGCTGGAGCCGCTGGCGTTCAAGGGTCGGCGCAAGATGTACGAGAAGCTCTTCCACGACCTGACTGTTTCCGAGTCGCGGCATCCGGTGCCCGGCTCGGCGGTCCCGGCGGGCGCGCCCCCGTACCACCACCTCCCGTTCAGCTTGAACGACATTGCCTATCTCTTCGAGGAGGTCTTCCGCGGCCGCAGCGTCGTGCCGCCGTACGAGTCGCTCGCCGCGGCACAGCTCGAGCGCTGGGACTCGACACTGCCGCTCGGCTTCCAGAACGTGGCACTCTTCTCGCGCAGCCAGGCCAAGCTCCACCAGGCCGAGGTGCTCAAAAAGGGCAGAAGCCCCGTCGAGGTCTGGGGCCCCGCCACCGCCAGCATGATCAAGCGCAGAATGGCCAGCGAGCGCCGCAGCGGCTTCTTCCGCTTCTAGCCACACCTCCCCACCACCAGCCCCTCCACCAACTCACCCAGCTAAGCCACACCCGCGCGTGTGCACTCGCGGCACAATCTGTAAGCGCACACCGACCCCGTGAAACGGAAAAGTGGGACATTCGCGTGAGACCAGTCCGTTTTAGTATGGTACATGGGATGCGGGGTTACATGTCGGTGATGCAGCCGTTGGAGGCGTCGGCGACGTTGCGGACGTACTTGAGCAGGTGGCCGGCCTTGGGCTTGAGGTCGAGGGGGGACCATTCGGCGCGGCGCTGGGCGAGGATGTGGTCGGTGACGCCGACAAGCTCGAGCGTGTTGCGCTCGGCATCGATGCTGATGGTGTCGCCGTCGCGGACGAGGCCGATAGGCCCGCCGACCTGCGCCTCGGGGACGACGTGGCCGATGACAAAGCCGTGCGAGCCGCCGGAGAAGCGGCCGTCGGTCAGACAGGCGACATCCTGCCCTAGCCCGGCCCCCATGATCAGACTGGTCGGCTTGAGCATCTCGGGCATCCCCGGCCCGCCCTTCGGCCCCTTGTACCGCAGCACGATCACCGTCTTCTCGCCCTTCTTGATCTCCTGGCGCTCCACCGCCGCCACCATGGCATCCTCGGTGTCAAAGACGCGCGCCTTGCCCGTAAAGCGCACCCCCTCCTTGCCCGTAATTTTGGCCACAGCCCCGCCCGGCGCCAAATTGCCCTTGAGGATGCGCAGGTGGCCAGTCGACTTGAGCGGGTTCTCCACCGGCCGCAAGACGTCCTGCCCCGCAGGCAGCTTGCCCTTCTCCTGCGTCCACCGGTCCACATTCTCCGCCAAGGTGCGGCCGGTCACGGTAATGTGCTCCCCCTTCATCAGCTTGTTCTCGATGCAGTACTGGATCACCGTCGGCAGGCCCCCCAGACGCGTGTGCACGTCCTCCATCACGTACTTGCCCGAGGGTTTCAAGTCAGCCAGGAAGGGCGTGGCGTCCGAAATCCTCTGGAAGTCATCGATGGACAGCTGGATACCGACCGAGTGGGCCATGGCGATGAGATGCAGAACGGCGTTGGTGCTGCCGCCGAGCACCATGGTGAGGGCGATGGCGTCCTCGAACGCGCCTCGGGTCATAATGTCCCGGGGCTTGATATCCTTCTCGAGCAGGTTGCGCATGGCGGCACCGACGGCTTCGGTCTCGGCAATCTTCTCGGGGTAGGCGGCGGGGAACGAGGCGCTTCCGGGAAGAGTCATACCGAGAGCTTCGGCGCAGGAGGCCATGGTGTTGGCAGTGTACATGCCTCCGCAGGCACCCGGACCGGGACAGGCATTGCGGACGGTGTCGTATCGAATCTTTTCAGCATCGGGTGTGCCGCCGTTCATGAGATACTGGCCGTAGGACTGGAAGGCAGATACGATGTCGAGGGTGCCCTCGACGCTTGAGCATCCTCCAGGACGAATGGTGCCGCCGTAGACCATGATACCCGGACGGTTGAGCCGACCGAGAGCCATCAGTACACCTGGCATGTTCTTGTCGCAACCGGGAATGACGACACAACCATCGAGCCAGTGACCGCCACAGGCGGACTCGACCGAGTCGGCAATCAAGTCTCGTGATGGCAGCGAGTAGGACATAGCATCAGTGCCCATCGAGATACCGTCCGAGACACCGACAGCGCCAAACTGGTAGCCGGTGAGGCCGGCAGCCTGGACGGAAGCCTTGACGCGCTGGCTGATGCCGAGCAGATGCGCGTTGCACGGATTGCCTTCGTACCAGATGGAGCCAATACCGACCATGGCTCGGGTGAGGTCCTCGTCACTCTCGATACCATCGGTGGCGTAGAGCATGGCCTGGGAAGCGCCCTGGTCTTTGGGACGTGTGATGATGCGAGAGTACTTGTTCAACACACCAGGACCATCCCGCTCAGCAGCCCACGACGGAGTAGTGGAGAGAGCTCGTCGAGCCGGAGCGATGCTGCAGGCGACATTGCGCGACAGCACCGGCTGGGGAAGCCGGAGGGCAGACCGCAACATCTCTATCGCCAATGCTGCGGAGAAGAAAGGCAAGGTCGGCTCAAGCGGTAGGGAGCAAAGAAGAAAAAGAGGGGGGCACAGGTCGAGTAGGAGAGGAAGGCAGGCTGATCGTCTCGACCGAAGTGTTGGTTAGGAGCAGCGAGCGTTCATGCTGTTGCGGCCACAAGCGGTCTAGGACGGGTCCATTTTTTGTTCATTTGAGAAGAATGCGAGGTCGAACTACATATCCCCTCTCCGAGTCATTCCAAGCTCGAAGCTCATTCCAAGTTCAGAAAGCGTCTTTGCCTGCCTGCACCTTTATCTAGTCATCTGGGGCAAAGAGGCCATCGTCAAATCAGCTTGCGCACAATCGCAATGCGAGGCAAAGGAGAGAAGAGAGGGTATGTTAGGCCGATGCCTTGGTTACTCGCGCGACAAGGAGAGAGACACAGGCAGGAGTTGTTAGGTCCATCGTTCTGTTAACTCGCGCGAGCTAGTCGATGGTCGATGAAGTTGCCGTGCTGGCGCTTCAAGTTGATGCACATTTGGTTGGCTCGTTAGCGGAGTTCCGCATTTTCTGTCTAAGCCCAAGCCGGACCCTTGCAAAGACCCGAGCGTGAGTGTAGTGGCCAGCATTGGTAACCATCATCTTTAGCTACTCGGCGTTTCTACATAGCATCGCCGCCAGGATTCAGCCAGGTCAACGTGCCCCACTCCAGCTCTGCAACCAGGATGAAGTTATACACCCGGTACAGCCTCCATGTCTTTGTAATAGCCCTTTTGGCTGTAGCTGCCGCCGTACTGGCCCAAAATACTGCTGCTTCCACCCAAGCGTCGGGCAGCGCTTCGCCTTCCTCCAGTAGGTAGTTCTCTTCCTCGTACTCTGCTCCCTACCGTGACCCTTGTTCTCGCCACTGACGCCTTGGTGAGTTGCTTTCGATAGCTGCGTCGAATTCCTCAGCTGCTCCCTCACCTACAGGCAATGCCACCGCCTCTGGTAACAACACAACCGCGGGCAACTCCACCGCCTCTTCCAACGTCACTTCCAGCTCGACCCCAACTACTTTCCCCATCGCCACCGCGCCGTCTACGGGTGCGCTGGCCGGCACTGCCCTGGCTCCTGTCCCTGGAGGAGTCGGAGCTGGCTCGGAGGCGTTGGGGCCTGACGACAACCATATCGTGAGCGCTGCCCGCATGCTCACGTCGCATTTCGCCGCTGGCGCCGCATGTCTCCTCGCTTTGGCAGTCGGAGTATGCGTGCTTCTATAGACATGCTCCGGCAAGCACTCGTGCCGCCCCCACCTTTGAACGCCTCCCGCTTCGTCCGCGCTTCCATCTGCAAGCCGAGAGGCTCAAAGCGCTCCTTTCCATCGACCTCCCCTAGCGCCGCTTGGCAGCTACGACTGGCCAACCTATTCCTCTAGCATTTCCCTTTTCTGATTCCTGCTTCCCTGCTCCATGTGTACCTGAGACGCTTCATCTCGCAACGGACTCTACTTTCAATGACTAGTCTCGACATGGCGCTCTGTGTGTGGCCTCACGCATCTTTCCCGAATCTAACATCAACTTCTTGTCTTGCTCCACATCCACGAACCTTCGAGATGCCTCTCTGCACATGATGTGGGTGGCTTCGCTGTGCATGACCGCCCGTCTGAGTCGCCTACCACCACTTTCACCAACGTTCCCGCTTGCACCATGGTAGGTTAAGCGGATCTGCGCCGTCCGCATTGGCCAGCATGACTGACTCTCGCGGATGGTTTACCGTCTCATCCATGCTCCAGGCTCGTGGCAGCGCCAAGAAAACGGCTTCAGGAAATGCCTTTCTCTTGACCCTCCTGCGTAACGGATTCCTGGCCACCAACACAGTGTATCTCGTTGTGCGGTTCTGGCTCTTCAAATCGAGCGTCACCAAGGGGACTATTGCCGCGTATGTCCTTTCCGAGGGTCTCGGCGTTGCTCTGTGGCTGACGCTGCAGAGCATGGCTGCGCAGGGGAACGATCTGCAGCAGAGCGGCCTCACCCAGTAAGTAGGCGCGCACGCGGACATGGACGGTAAGAAGCTCACTAACGCCGTGCACACATTTGGCGGCGTGCAGGTACATGTTCGACATCATCTACGTGACGTGGCTTGTGCAGCTGTTGTCGCTGCTGTGGTCGAGGTTCTGGTATTTGTATCTGATAGTGAGTAGCAACCGGGGCGGCATGCTTGCGCGCGGGCTGCTGACCGCTGTGTTTCTTGGCGCTTCAGATTCCCGGCTACGCGGGCTATGTGGTCTACCAGAAGATCCTGCTTCCGTATCTCTTCCGCGGGCAGAGTCCGTTCGCTTCGTTGCAGGGCATGCTCGGCGGCGCGCGCGACCCGCATCCGCAGGCCGGCGCGCCTCAGCCGCCCGTAGAGGCTACCTCCAAGAGGCAGCAGAAGCTCCAGGCGCGCGCCGCAAAGGGCGACCCGCGCGTCCAAACCCGAAAGCGCTGACCGCCGCACACCACCCTCCGCTCTCCGACTGCGCACGCCCCGGGCATCATTCAACACACGGTTGCCCGCGGTGTGCGCCACACTCGTTGCGCTGCCTCGATCATGCGTGCGGCCACTCTGCGACGGCAGGGCAAACCCTCCGTCACCTTCCAGCAGACCGCACACTCACGCATCGGGACCCACCAGGTGCTTCCCTGGTGAATCCGAGATTGTGGCCGACAAGGTTAGTGAAGTCAGCCGGCTTACAGGTGATTGCGCTTTGTACAAAATCGGCTCTTCGCGCGACACTTCGCAGGCCGCCGGCGAGCCTGTTGCTACGATCAGAAATGCAAATCCTTCGCAGCATGGTTTGAGCGACTGGCGCTGTACTAGCAATGCGACTTGCAGCCTTGCTTTGCGTCGCTTGAGGTCGGATTGTGCAAAGGGCAGCGAGCTCGGCGGCCGAGCGCGGAGCGAGTCTGCATAGAGATGCACCCGGCTGCGGCAGATGGACGGACTGACCTCACGTCGCAAAGCAGGGCCCCCAGCAACGCTTCGAGGCTTTCGAACTGTGAGCGGCGACCCAGCGCTGCCAGAGCGAGGGAGGTCTGGCCGTGGCACGACTTGATCACATTTGGCCGCGGGCAGTGCAGCAAGCAGGCACGACTGTATGCGCGTTCTCACGCGTCCTGCACTGTCCGTGGGGCATCCTTCCGTCGGTAATTGTTCCCTGTCGACAAGCGTCGATTCGAGTCGCTTCGAGCCGGTTCGGTCTCGGCTTCACACGCTTCCGCCCTCCGCCTCACTCGGTGCCACACACTTCATCATCGCCCGGCAAGCCGCTGCAGCACTTCGCACGGCAGGCCCCGCAATTATGGCCTGCCCGCGATGCTGGCCGACACAGCACCGAGCGAATAACGCCGTGTTGTGGTAGAGTGGCGGATTACAGTACTCCCCTGCAACTGACTTCGTTGTCAGACTAGCTCAAGGTCATCGTTTCATTCCACAAATGAAGTCGGCGAACGGATCGATGTCGTTTGCGCACACGTCGACTCGGTTGGGCAAGATCCAGCGCTGCAGCCTCACCTCTTGATGCAATTCAGCGCAGCGCAGCAACTGTACTTATCCTGCATGGATACTGACGGGAGATGAACTGACGAGGACGTTGGGTGCAGCTCATGCATGATCTGGCGTCTCTGCGAATTTGGATCCAACCACCTTGGCAGACCGAACTGACATGGTGCACATATGGTCCACAAAACAATATAGGAATGGTGCTCATCTCATTTGTGGAATGCACGATCGAACGACAATAGTTGCAAAAGAGGGTACGATCCCCTGCGGGCAAGCTTGGCCCGAGCATGTGCATAGCCTAACTCCGCCGCGGCGTTGTCTAT
Source organism: Tranzscheliella williamsii (assembly GCA_023212725.1). Taxonomy (NCBI): domain Eukaryota; kingdom Fungi; phylum Basidiomycota; class Ustilaginomycetes; order Ustilaginales; family Ustilaginaceae; genus Tranzscheliella; species Tranzscheliella williamsii. The sequence goes on along the minus strand of JALBYF010000098.1, from coordinate 28,701 downwards.
GTTTGGTTGCCTCCCCGGTGTCGGCGCAAAGGACACAGCCCGAGTTCATTTGCGCTCATACGCGGTCCAGCGAGGGACGTGGCGTGCCGTGTAACCAGCATGCGACGCTAACTAATGAGCCCAGGGACATTTTCTGGAACTTTCAGATGGTTGCAGGGCGGTGTTGCTTCGGGGGTTGCTGGCCACGGGTGTCGCGGCAGGACGTGCGCGGCCGCCGGCTATTGGGCGTAGTGCGGCCTTTTCGCCCGCCAGCGCCAGGGTGCAGCGCCAGCGAGAGATATAAGCAGCCCGGTGCCGCGCTGCTCCCTCGGCCGCACCTATCCATCCTCCCCGTCCGAATCACGACCCTTCGACGCAGCCTGGCTTGCTCCGTCCCCAAACTCTACATAAAGACACAAACGAAGGTGGGTATGGATTGCGACTCGGCGCGGTGAGGATGGGACGTTGAGACTGACGAAGGGGGTAGATGGTTGTTCTGCGAGTGCGCGTGCTGGTTGCGCTGGTGGCAGCGGGGCTGCTGGGGGTGGGCGCGGCGCCGGCGCCGCAGGCGCACGTCTCGCTGAAGCTGAAGAGCGGCAAGACCGCACACTGCAAGCTCGACGCCACTACCAACAGCGCCCCCCTCGTCACCTCGCGCCTGGTCGCCAGCGGCCGCATCGCCTGCAAACCCGGCTCCTCCACCGTCCACTGCGAGCAAGGCCAACTCGTCGGCCCCGACGAAGCTTCCAACCTCCTCGCCTCCGCCTGCCATGAAGTCGCCGGCCAACACTTCGTCACCTAACCCCCCTCCTCGCACCTCGCTACACCCCCTTCGCCGTGCTGTCCGCATAGTCACAGTCTTCCTGTACTATCCCGCGCCTCCGCTCTTTCCGGCAATGTCGATGTCACCGTTCACTCCCAGCCTCTCATGACGGAGCACGCGGCTGCAATTGCTCAGTACTGGTAGTCAAAATTGCAGTGGAGAATGGGGCTGCGGCGACGGGTCGTCGCCATGCATGATGCAAAGGACCAAACGTGACTGTATAAAGCACCGCCGTAACGACCGACGTGTGCGTTCATGGCCGCGGAGAGCCGGCGAGCGCGCTGCCACTCGCAGTGATGCCCTTGTAACGCTTAACCTTGGACTCGTCGTGCACTTCTTCCTTGGTAAAGTAGTGGCGGGCGACCTCGAGTAGCCACTCTGGCTTGATCTCGATCACCTGGCGCATAAAGTTTTTGCTCGTCTCGACCAGCTCGAAATAGCAGAGAAACTTGGGCTGCGGGATCTGCTTGTAGAGGCAGCTGGAGGGGTGGACGTAGACAGTGTTGTTCTGCTTGATCGACCGGTACGCCTCGCCGCCCTTCTGGATGCGCGCCGCGTTCATGAAATAGCCAGCCAGCACCGCGCGCTGTATGCCCGTGATGTCGGACGAGTCAACATTGGACTCCGGGACCAGCTCGACGCGCTCGCACAGCTGCGCCAGCTGGTCGCGAACGTCGCGCACGCGCTGTAGCACCTTAGGCTGAACAAAGTTCTCGACGCAGAACTGATAGTCGTAGTTGTTCTGTACCCACTGCTCCCAGACATTGAGCAGTGTGAAGTGGTCGCCGCCCGGTCGGACAAAGGCAGCGCGCGCCCGATCAGCGTGCATCTTCTTATCCTTGGGCCGATAAAATAGGGCAGACGACTCGGAAAGCATCGATACAATGGAAAGCACCTCCTCGGTGCATTTGTACGTCTCAGAAGCGAGAATGGCCTTGGAAAGCTGTGGGTCTACCGGGAACTCGGCCATCCGCCGCCCCAGCTTCGTCAGCTCGCCTTTATCGTTCAGCGCCCCTAGCGCATACAGCATCTCCAGCGACCGGCCGAGCGTTTCGGTTGGCGGGGGATCCAGGAAATCAAAGTTGAGGAGGTCGTTGATACCTAGCGACTTGAGCAACAACACCACGTTGGCCAGGTTGGTTCGTTGAATCTCAGGTGTCGTGTTTTCTTCCATCTCGTTCTTGAAAGCCCATTTGGTGAACAATCGGAAGCACTTACCCGGGCCCACTCGACCGGCTCGACCAGCCCGTTGATTTGCCGAAGCGCGCGAACAGGGTACCACGGTAAGTGACGACATGCCGGTTCTCGGGTTGTACGAGTTCTGCTTGACAAAGCCGGGATCAATGACAAACACGACGCCATCAATCGTGATAGAAGTTTCAGCAATATTGGTCGCCAGAACCACCTTGCGGGCTCCCTCGGGCGTTGGTTCAAAGATCTTGGCCTGCATATCGGACGGCAGGTTGGCATAGATGGGGCATACGATCAGCTCAGCAATCTTGTTTCCAAGCGCACGGCTCGTCTCCTGTAAGTTCTCCACTGCGGCATCAATCTCGTCCTGGCCGGTAAAGAAGACGAGAACGTCTCCCTTCGGTTGAGTGGTATGAATCTGGAAGATCGTCGTGATGGCTGCGTGCAGGTAGTTTGCCTCTGGCTGCGGAGTGTAGTGGATGTCAACAGGATAACGCCTGCCTGGAACGTTGAAGATGGGCGCATCGTCAAAGAACTCGCTAAACTTTTCAGCGTCAAGGGTGGCGCTCGAGATCAAAAGCTTGAGGTCGGGACGAAATCGGGCGATATCTTTGACCAAACCGAAAAGGACGTCAGTGCTGAGCGTCCGCTCGTGCGCCTCGTCTATAATGAGGGCCGAATAAGAGCTGAGATCTGGTTCTGTCAAAAACTCTCGCAGCAGCATTCCATCCGTCATGTACTTGATCACGGTGTCGTCCGAAGTGCAATCCTCAAACCGAATGCTATATCCGCACTCCCTCCCTAGTCGAACGCCCATCTCTTCGGCAACTCGCGCAGCAACGCTCATTGCGGCGACACGACGAGGTTGGGTACAAGCGACTTTCTTGCCTCCCTTGGTATAGCCAGCCTCATGCAGAAATTGTGGCAGCTGGGTTGTCTTTCCGGAACCCGTTTCTCCCACTATAATGAGGACCTGGTATTCGTCGATTGCAGCCAAGAGCTCCGATCGTAGGGCATAGACTGGCAGAGACTGGCGGGTGGCCTGAATCTTAGCCGCCTTCGTTTCAGCTTCATCGATCTGTTGTTGCAGAAGTTTGTCTTGGTGACTCATCTCAGTTCCTCGGATCTTTGACTCGACAACGAATTGAATCGTCTGGCTCTCGTCAAAGACATAGTCGTAATCCTCGACAACCTCGTGGGAAGAAGCCTTCGGGACATACTTGGACCTGTCGATCTGCTCTTTCTCGAACAGTTCAGCGTCTGTTGCGTGTGTTTGCTGTGCTTGACGCTCTGTCTTTGCATCGTCGTAGCGTTGGTAGAGAGCTTGCTCCTTCTTCTTCATGTTCATTTTGCCTTGCTCCGTCAGGTAATCTTCTGGCATCATGTAGCCTGCCTCGCCATCGTCAATCTTGGAACGCTCCTCTGCCAGCCGTAGCACTTCCTTCTTATAATCGAGTTCGCGTTGCTCCCTCTTGGACATCTTCATGCCCTTGAAGAAGCGCTCTTCGTCTTGGATTTCGAGACGTAGCAGCTCGATCCTTTGCTGAGACCGCTTGGCCAGGTATTCCTGTCTAGAGCGGTCTCGCAAGCTGGGCATGGCCGCGGATCTGGCTTGATCATCATCCGCTAGAAGTCTCCGCGCTGCCGCCTCAGGATTGAGGCGTGCAGAGGTACGATCTTCAACGACAGCCTTGGTGTTATTCTTGTCCTTATCTCTTATGCGTCTAGCAAACTCATCTCTCTCGGCAAGGTCTCTCAACCTCGCCATCTCCGGGTCGTCTTCTTCTCTCTGTTCACCTTCAGGCCGGACATCCGGCGATTGCTGTGGATTAGGAGAGCGCCTCGAGTCGCTGCGAATGTCGTCGCTCTCAGCAGCTTTCTTCCTCTTCTTTTTCCGCTCCGGCTTGATGGCGAGCTCCTCGGCGCCATCGACTTCATCGAGGATAAGCCCATACCGCTTTCGAGACTCCTTCTTCGAGCCTGTGTTCTCCGATGCATCCTGCCTCTTGCTGCTCTGGCTGGCTCTAGGTACACGAGAGTAAAGTTCGTCAGCAAAGCGGTGCGCCTCGTCGGTCGCGGGCAGTCCTAGCGACTTGAGATTCTGATACAGCTCGGCAGGCGAGGCGGCTGACGATGCTGAGACTTGGATGAAATCCACAATAGACGACTGGGACAGGCCGAAGAACCTGATGCTGTTGTCGCTGATCCAACGACGTAGCTCTGCGGAGGCCATGGTTGGCAGAATAGCGAGTTCCGTATGCTGCAAGGCGAACACGAACCTCGCGGTGGAGAAGCTCGCATGAGGTTCAAACAGCTCAGCAACTCAGCACTTATTGTGATTCTCACCCCCTCAACATCAGCCATCCGAGTTCCGCGTTTTTTTTCTCACCTTTTTCGACACATCCAGCCTACATCCAAAGCATGCTCGAGCTTGGTGGTTCTGCGGAGAGACTGTTGCAGGAGTACAACTGCGACAGTCGCAATACGGCAGGATATCGCAGTCGCGTTATGGTGTAGATTATGATACAGTTTCCACGGCTCCGATTACACAAGGTTCCATTCGTCATCTGCAGACAGTGCTGCTCCTGGTGTTTTGAGCACACCGGCCCTTCCCCTTTTGCTGTGGGGGTTCCCCTTCCTGTCATCTTCCGTTGCTAAATTGCCAACTCCTACTTCTATTCCGTTGAAGATCACAGCCCCTGGCCCGGGCCTGGACTCTGAGTTTTGCGCACTAGCATGCGTCGTAGGCCGTCGCAGCGTATCAGCCGGTTCTGTGGATAGACCGGTGTGCACGGATCCTTTATGACCACCTTCGGCAGTGGACATTGCTGCGTTTGGCTTGTTGACAACATCCTTCGCAACGTCGTGACCGCTCAGATTCGACTTGGGCTTGACGGCATCCCTGCCTCTCTGCCTCAAAAAGTCTAGCGACGTCCGAGGAGGACCAAGGGCTTTCACTTGTCGTCCTCCCGGATTCGAAGCACCGGACGGGTGCGACGTCTTGACCGTATTTTTCATAGTGTTGAGATCTGTGTTGGCACTTGCTTGCGTTCGGTTGACGTGCTCGTTGCTTCCAGTAGCCTTTTTCGCGCTGCGCGGCTGTGCTGGGGTTTGGATATTGAGAACTGAAGCCGCCGCTGCGCCCGCATCTACATAGCTCTGTTCCAAATCCGAGCTCGGGCGTCCGCTCTTAGCAAGGCTGGAGCGCGAGGATAGTTTACCAGCGTCCCCCTTGTGTCTGCCGCCACTGTTTCTCGATGCATCAGAGACAGGGGTCATTGGCTCGAGGACTTGAGCTAGTTGCTCGTAGTCTAATGAGGGCAGACTTAGGTCGTCGATGCTAGAAGCCCGAATACGATTGAAGTGTGCCAAGCGTCCGAGGTCAGCCTGGCCCATGACTCCATGCAAAAGCTGCAAGGGGTTGGCAGCTGCGGCTACTAAGTCTATCTTCATGCCTTGCTTAGTGGCCAGGTATGCAACATCGTAGCTCAACATAACCATAGCGGCGATGAAAGCTTTGACGGCCTGGTCTGGCTTGACTCTAGAGGCTTTGGGAGCATATGCCAACCCATCAGAGCGTTCCGGCGATGGGTACGTATCCAAATCTTCGTCCACGTCCTGAATCGTAGCAGCTGTACTGTGTACTTCTGGTCCGGTCTTGTGTTGACCAGATATGACAGAAGACAGACCCCAAGGTATACTCGATCCAGCAGGAAGCTGTATATAAGACTCTATGGTCGAAAGAGTGGATACGCCGAGGCCAAGTGTGGACTCAGCAAGATCGTTCAGCTTTGAAGCACGACTGTTTGCTTTGTGAGCCGAGGCCAAAACGGCAAAGACGGTGGAAGAGAGGTAGAGAGACTTGGCACTTGATCCGCCGCCGCCATCCCACAGAGGATCAGGCTTCAGAGCGTATCTGCCTCTCTGTTGCTCAACCGAGAAAGGCAGGGCAATTCCCAAATAGGCCGCCAACAATTGGAGAAGGTTGACGACGTAGGTGATAGCTCCATTCACCGTTTCCCGAGGGTGTCTGCGAATTTCGCTGGGTAGTGGAAGAGCCAGGCCGACAATGGTCCAGTCGCTCAGTGCAGCCGAAGGAGTCGCTACACCGGCCGCTATCGAGGTAGTGTGTGGGGCAAGTCTATGCTGATGAGCGGCGTGGTTTTCGGCGTCCGGTCCAAATTGAAAGGCCCCTGGCATATACCTCTCAGAAAGCTTGCTGATCCTCTGGGCCACAAAGTTGCTGGCTGAGGCGTCGTACTGCCGCTTTCGAATGGAAGTGAAGTGCGACGATTTCGAGGTCCGTGGGGCAGAAACAGAGAAAATAGAGAATGCTTGACTCGCTAAGGTAGCTCTGGCCTCTTTTAGCTTTGTCATGACATCCTTGGCTTCCTGGTCCAGAGACGAGAGCTGTAGTCGGATACCGGCTATCGAAGCTCCAAGCTGCTTTGTGTCAATGTGGTTTGCGCCTGCAACTGCAGTTGCGTCGTCTGGGCGACGTTCATAGTGGGTATACACATCGGTTGTCCAAGCAGGTACCTCATCACCATCAGAGGCGTTAGCAGCGCCGTTGGTCTGGGGCACCCACCGAGATTTTGCTGCTAGACGAGAACGATGGGTTGTGGAGGTCGACGTATTTGATGAGCCCTCTAGACTGGACCAAGCCTTGGCCAGATTTTGCTTTCGCAGGAGGATCTGCGCGCGCTTCTCCTTAACAACCTCCTTGTTGCGGAGGTAAGCCCGTTGAGAGGATGAGGTACAGTGGTGGAGGTCCTGGGTTCGAGATATAACGAGTGCTTTTTCGGCTCGAAGTTGTACGAGCTTGGCCAGCATCAGCTCCTGAGAAGGTCTCTCGGAGCTTTCTCCAATCACGCTGTTGTCGAAGGGGTTGGGAAGAGCTGTTTCCTCGGTGGGGATAGGCGAGTAGGCACCGGTAAGAGCGCTAGCAGAGCCGGTCGCAAGCGGCCGAGCTCCGGGCGGGATAGATGTACGCTGCTGAGTGCCAAGTAATCGTTCTACCATCGCCCTGGCCTTGTCACGAGCGATGGTCAACCGAGCTAGCTCTTTGTGATGCGCCTGGACCCTTGAGTCGAGGCATGATTCGCAATAGAAGCGGGTGTCATCTTGATGACAGTTGTAGCAGGCGTGGGCGGAGAAAGATGGCGTGACGTGAGTTGCTGAAGGAAGTCGATTGACCGTAGCGGTAGAAGCATGGCGCAGCTGAATACGGGGTGTATGAGAAGCCTTGGCAGTGGACCCACTTGCTTGTGGGTTGCCAGTAGAGCGACTTGCTGGTGGAGTTCCTGTCATCCTAGATGGTTGAGCCGGGTTGCGAGGACCACCAAAACGAGTCGACTGCAACCTGACGGCCGAGGGCGGACGGGACGGCTGTGAGGAAGGCATCCTCTGTGCCACTGCCAAAAGAGCACACAGAAGGTGATGATTGACCGATTGCTATGTGTTGCTTCGAGGCAGGGCGGCGACGAAAGAAGCTTCTGCAAGCAGAATTAGAAAGGCAATGCTGAGAGCCATGCCATCCTGAAGCTTTGGACCATGGTAGAACCCTGTGGTCGCCTCTACCTTGGATGTCGGAGTGGCTGGGCAACCTCTGACTGTGATGGCGACTAGCGACGCGTGGAGCAGGAGGTGAGAAACGATGGCTGAGTTGAGAAATGATAGCGTGCTCGCGAGAGCGGCAGTTGGCATTAAAGATCAAGGAGTAGGATCTTGAGCTAGGCAATGGCGTGGACCCTTACGGTGTTCTACCTGATTTGGGTCCGGTCCTACCATTTATATTAACAAACTAAAGTACTTGCTTGGACTGTGACTACTGCAATTCATAACTACGCCGCCGGATTTGTATTCCTCCACTTGGAGACAGGTTATCGGTGATTCTCTTAATGGAAAGCTGCGAGCGGATCAGTCTGCGTTGGTAGTCACTCATGCTTTTACCTTTCATCTTGCTTGTCACCATCATCTCGGGCGGTTGCAACCAGCTTTCCTCGCCCAGCATCAAGACACAACTCACGACATGGCAGAAAACGCGCCGATGGAGGTCGACTCTCCTTCGACAAAGCAACCTCGGTTTCAGGTCAAGAAGGTCCGTCCATTGTTGCCTGTTCGGCTTCTGTCCTTCTAGCTTCCGACGAAGCTTACCCACGCTTGTGCTGACATGTCCCGCTGTCCTTCTGCACCTAGTGGAATGCTGTTTGTCTCTGGAGCTGGGATATTGTCGTAGATAACGTGAGTAGATTAGGACGGCGACGGAGCAGCGTCTCGTACCATCAGGCCCTCTGACGCATCGTTACGATCCGCCACCGTCTCTCTAGTGCGCTATCTGCCGAAACCACATCATGGACCTTTGTAAGTCATCTCACGCCGGGTTTTTCGCCCTTCAAGCCCGTTCTCGTTTTCGCTGACACTGTGCGAACTTGTCGCCGCTTCCTCTGTCAGGCATCGAGTGTCAGGCCAATCAAGGGTCAGCAACCACAGAAGAATGCACTGTTGCGTGGGGGCAATGCAATGTAAGCTTTTCTCGCTCCTAGCATAAAACCCCATCTGCTTTGCGCAACATGCTCACGCCTTCCCCCAAACAACCCAACAGCACGCCTTCCATTTCCACTGCATTTCAAGATGGCTCAAGACCCGCCAGGTCTGCCCACTCGACAACCGAGAATGGGAACTGCAAAAGTGTGTACCCTCCTGTTGCGCCGATCCCCGTAAGCGCATTCCTCTTCTAGATTCGCATGGCTAACTAGACCCTGCTTTCCTCTCCGCCCTACAGATACGGTCGCTAATCCAGCCGACGTCGCAAGACTCTTAGCTGTTCCCGTTTCTCATACCGCCAGGTTCTATCTTCACCTGTACACTAGCCACTCAAACCATCGATTTCTCACACAGCACGCTTGCAAGTCACGCAAACGTCACGGCTGCTGATGTGGCGGATGGCGTTTGTGTCTCTACGAGCGCCGTGGGCCGCCAATGTGTGTTTGCAATAACGATGAGGGGTTGGCTACAAACCGGTGATTCGGATGATACGCACCGTACCGTCTTCGGACGCGGAGGCAAGCAGGGCATCGTCGCCGTCCTCGAGCATGGGCGGGCGGAACTCGAGCTGGTTGATCTGGTCGGACGCAAAGTCGTCGATGGCGAGTACGCAGCTCCAGGTGCCGAGGCCGTCGTCCTGGTCGGTTCGCTGCAGGATTTCAAGGCCGCCGCTTTCCTTGCCGACCGCGAGCAGCTGACCGACCCCGAAAGCGACCGCCGTGGCTGGTTCGGTAAACTTGATCGTCTGTATCAGTTCGAACGGCTTTTCCTCCCCGGCGACCAGGCGGAAGACCTTGACCGTCTTGTCGCGCGAGGCCGTCGCGAAAAGATACGGCGTCGCAGGATCCTTGGACCATGAGACGTCCCAGATGATCCGAGCATGTGACCTTTCGCCCGTGAACGGCACAAAAACGCCGCCGCTACGACCCGCATCCTCCGTCGTCCGCTCGTACATCCTCCAGCTCCGGTCTCTGGAGCAGGTAAGGACATAACGCGAGTCTAGACTCCAGTGGATGCGGGTGATGCTGAGCGAGTGGCCAGAAAGGACCCCGCATTCCATCCAGTTCCGCTCCCGGTCGTGAATCCGTACAACAGCGTGGCCTTCGCTCGTAGCACGGCAGCAGGAGGCTACGAAACGTCCGCCCGTCTCTGCACATGGCCCCCGTCCTGCCGGATTGGCGCTTACCCAGAGAAGCTCGTATCCGTGCCCATAGAGCTTCTCTAGCTCCGGCCACAGCGTTTCTACACTCAGCTGCTCCTCGGTCGGCGGTCGTTGAAGAACAGCAGACATGGATTCTTTGGCCGACCCAATCGGCTGACCGGTTGCACTCGGCGTTTCTTCGACGTTAAAACCTTCGAAAACGGCACGGTTGGACAGACCCAACGGCGGTACACTGGCTCCTACAGGCCTCAATTCCAGATTGGATGTATCGGGCCCAGTAGTGCCAGCGGCAGACTGTCTGAGAGAGGTTGCAACTCGATATCTTCTGGCTGTTTCCAGGGCCTGTACAAAGCGAGGACCACGCTGCGCCAGCCATTTGCGGATGGCGGTGCTGCCGATCTTGCTTTCCGCAAGCGCCTTGGCGTCGCCTGTCAGGTTGGTCTCACCTTCGCTTCCCACAACCCCGATGATCCAAGTCTCGAGCGAACTTAACCCGTTCTCCTTTCTCTTGCCATCAATAAAATCGGCGCCGGAAAGAGTTTCGTCCGTAACGACAAGTGCTTGCAGGTCTGCTTCTGTTGCCGCAGGACCCGCCACGTCTTCGAGCTTCACGACGTCCTGTATCAACGGCGTGTATGCCAGCCTGAAAAGTTTGATAAAGGCATCGACGGAGGCTATTCGCTGATCAATCGGCTCAAGAAGCCGCGCGTTGCTCTTCTTCGTTAGCATGGCGTCATCCGTTACGCCAACGATGATCTTTTTCTCGGCAACCAGAGCAGCCATGCTTAGGAGGATCTTGTGACCGACGTGAAGGTGGTCGAATGTGCCGCCGAGAGCAACTACTGGGTACGTCTTGAGCCCTTTCCCATCGTCCTGACCTACAGCAGATGCGTCTTCATCATAGCCAACGTTGGTGGAAATTGGCATCGCAGCTGCGCCGAGGTTGGTCCAGAATGTCTTCTGAGATGCATAGATGGTATCATCGACCAACACGCGAGCCGAAGCTGAGTACAATCTTCTTGAAGTGCTCTCCAGCTTCTCTTTAGGCACAATGAGGATGTTGATATCGGCCAACATTTGGCGCTTCTTGACAGCTACACTCCAGGCTTGGGCATAGAGCCACTTGAGATAAAGCTCCAGCGATTTAAAGCTTGATCTCGAGGCCGCCTCCATGTCGAAGAGAGAAGAGCTGACGATTGCCGTCAGGACCTCCTGCTCTTCGTTGTAATGTTCACTCATCGCCTGGCTCAGGAGAGCGCCGTGTCTCTTGGCCGACGACAAGAGGCCGACGCCTTCATCGACCTCCAGGCAGACGAATGTATCCTGGCCGGATTGTGGCATCACGGCGTTGCGCGAGTCATCCTCCGAGCCTAGCCGGGCGCAGGCCAATCCGTTCGGTCCAATAGTGCCGACGAAGCCCCTGGGAGCAGAAAATACACGTAGGACCTTCTCATCGGCTGCCGAAACAAAGTTGAGTCGGTCGAGCCATGAGACAGAGTGCAAATCGTACCCATGTGATTGAGGCCGTGCTACTTCATGCCAACGGTTTAAGGGGAAACCTTGTCCCAAGTTGGAGGATGAAGAAGGTCTGGCATGAAGCCTGGTAGTCTGATCATCTGAGCAGGTTAGCAGATATTCGCCGCAAGGTTCCCAAGCGACAGACCTTGCGGGCCCAAAATGCCCAGTGACTGGGCTAGCATCTTGCCACTGAAGTTCCGCTGCCGCTGATGTCATACGACTCGACGTCCATATATGAGCTGACCCTCCCCATCCATGTGCCATAACAGCTGAGAAAAAATCCCGCTGTTGTTCGGGAGCGGAGCTCGGTGATACAGGTCTCCACAGAGCCCCGAAGAATCCGAGGTTACTTGCACCGCCAACTTCGCCAAATCGCTGAGAAGGCATCCATATTGAAGAGGCTGTGTGGTGAGAGGTTGGTCCCTGTGATCTTTTCGCTCCTCCAGAAGAGAGCAGAGCTCGATCAAAGACCGGATAAGGAGTTGAATGATGTAGTTTGGTTGCCTGCCCGCTGGGGGTCCAGAGGATAAGACTATTGTCTGCAGAGGAGGAGAGGATTGCTGCAGGCTGTATAAGGCCACCAGACGCTGTCGAGATAGGAGGATGCCAGCGTACACCGGTTACCCAATTATCATGACCAACTAGCAGGGCATCGAAGGTAACGGCCCAGTCCTGAGGGGCGTCCGCTTGCTGCATGACCGAGAAGGGGTATGCTCGTGTGGACATTTCGCCGTCCTGATTCATCCGATCGGATTCGATCTTGGACACCATACGCTCAAAATCATCCATTTCTTTAGGTGCTGGGTCGGCGTCAGGCTCATCCTTACGGGTTCGGGCTGCGATCTTCCATAACCGGACACTGCCGTCTTGGGAACCACTTGCCAGCATCAACGTGTCGGGCACAGCGTCGGAATGAGAGGTCTGAGTTCGGCAAAGGTCCAAAGACTTGACCCAATCCTCGTGCCCGTCAAGCGCTAACTTGTGCTGGAAGCGAGGGTGCTCGGAAGTGTTCGAGACAGGTTCGGATGCATACAGGTTGATCCTTTGTGACGTCGTGGCCACCGCCATCAAGACCAATGGCTCAGATCCGGTCGTGGTTGACGGAAGCTCTAACAATGCAATATCGAGCGGGAAGCTGCCAGATAAGTCGATGGTCTGAGAGAGGTGGACTTGGCCATGAGCGGACGTACGCCAGACCTTCAGAAGGCCGTCTGAAGCTCCTGTCACGAACAGCGATGTTGTTGAAGCTGTACTTGAGCTTCGAAGGACCCCGAGGGCAGAGACTGAGCCTTGGTGCGCATCCTTGGTGAGACTTTGCCTCTTCCATTCCTGATCTGGCTGGACGGCCCATACGCCTATGGAGCCGTCAGCCGAGCCAGACACTATGGAGGCGAGAGGGGAAATTGCATGGAGAGAAGCGAACTTGAGACAGGATATCGGCTTGGAGAAGCCAGAGTGGATTACATGGGTGATCTGTGGAGAAGCAGGATGACCTGGATCTTTCCATATGCCAATGCTTTTGTTGGAAGCGAAAGCGAGGGTACTGCCCGGTGTGTTGGCCCAGTCGGCGACATGATTGGCTCTGTTGAAGGCCGCCGAGATGTAGACGCTAGAGAAGTGTGGCGGCATGTTTGGCAACCAGAGAGAGCGGTTTGCTCTGGCTGGTGCTGTGTCAAGGTAATGGCAGAGGGATAGTTAGCTTGACCTCCAGCATTGGTCCGGGGAGGGATCCCAACGACAGCATTCACAAGAAGCTGTCACATGCCTTTTGGCATTCCTGAAAAATGAAAAAGGGTCGAGATGGATGATCGGTACGTGCATACAAGTCTCATTCAATCCGAAATGCTTGCCTCTGTGTGTGTCCACCGACTCACGACGTTACAGGTTGAGTCGAGTGTCGGGTGCCATCAAACCAAGTCACAAGATGACGTTGAATCGTGCACAAGATCTACTATTCCCCCGCTGACGGCAGACGCTATCATGAGGCACACCAGCAGACAGCTGTCAATAGTCTCGCCAGTAGGCTATTCCAGCTCCTCGTGTGGCTACTGTACCGGGCCAGCGTCCGGCAAACGTTCGACAAGCAAGACGAGCAAGTCGTACGGAGTGTGGGCTCACCGTCTATCTCCGTTCCATTACCAGCAGCTGCTAGATCAAGGTTGGCGGCGTTCCGGAGACTACATCTACAAACCTGATCTGCTTCGAACCTGTTGCGCTCAGATACCGATTCGCGTTGCTTCACAACGTTTCAGGCCAAGCAAGGGCCAGAAGCGGGCACTGTCAAAGCTCTTGTTTCATGTCCGTACAGAAAAGCAGAAACCAGCCAGATGGAAGGGCAATTGGAGCCGAGGCCGCGACTGGGATGTCGTGCAAAGATGGCATGAGATCGAGTACGTCCAAGCGCAGGGAAAGCAGGATGGAGCAAAGGGCGTCTCTTGGGTGGATCAAGTTGCCGGTCCAATCACTAAGAAGCTGGAGGTGCGGCTGCAACTCTCCAGCTCGACTGACGAAAAGTATCAGCTTTTCCGCAAATACCAAAGCAAGGTACATGGCGAGGCCGAGAAAGACATCAGCAGCCGCAAAGGCTTCGAGTCATTCCTAGTGGATTCTTGCATGGTGCCCACACTGCCTTCGACAGGTCTGCCTCTCTCGGAGGCTGAAGTAGCGGAATGGAGATCACGTCATTTCACTCTCCAGACGATATCGGACCAGATTCCTTTCGGCGCATACCATCAGGAGTATCGGCGTGAGTATCTCAAAGTTCCTTGGCTGAACGCTACCACTTTCCCCGCCACTAAACCAACTTTGACCCGTAACAGTCGATGGCTTGTTGATCGCCGTAGGTGTGCTGGACATTCTGCCGAGCTGCGTTAGCAGTGTGTATGTCTTTTATGATCCAGACCTTCACGACCTTGAGTTAGGCAAGATCAGCGCCCTGCAGGAGATTGCTCTGACTAAGCGTCTAGGCAGCATGATACATATGCAAAGCATACGCTACTATTATCTGGGGTTCTACATCCACACCTGCCAGAAAATGAGGTATAAAGCGGAGTACAAGCCAAGCCAGCTGCTGGATTGCACAACAAACACCTGGCAAGACTTGGCGTCCATCAGGCAGCTGCTCGAACAGGAAAGATACTTCAACTTTTCCTCCGATGCACCGCAGCCGCCTCCGGGCAATTTGCAGTCCCAGAAGCCTGATTCTGCCAGTTCTGACGATGAGGACTCACGCAAGATACCGGACTCTCCACAGCCCCCGCCGGGAATGAAAAGGCTGGTCTTGCAAAATCTGAAGGACTTGAGGTTGGGAAAGGTTGAGGCGAATCTGGAGCTTCAAATCCTGAGCAATGCGCTGACATTAGAGGCGAGTCGGCAGGACCAAGGTATCAAGCCATTACTGGTGAGTAGTCACGGCGCCGCATCTATATGAGGGGATGAGGTGGACGGAGCTAAAATGTTGCTCTCATGACACCACAGCGGTCGGGCTTCGCAGAAAACTTCTTTCAGGGCAAACCATGCATCGAATTTGAGCAAGCTGCGGACTGTGCGGCAGCCTTAGCCAACTCGGAACTAATTAGCGAGATGGTCTTCTTCTTGTAGATACCGGATTCTAGCAGGCATTGTTGTTGCAGGCGAGTTGTGTCAGCGTGATATTGGTAAGAAGTATAATGGTACAGATAGATGGGACGATTGCTGAGCTTGCCCAGGGCGAAGGCATTGAGCTGGCTAGGTGGACATAGCCTGTGGCGCACTACTCTGCTTGTCCAGTTCAGCTCTGCGGCGCAATGGAATCAGACAGACGAAGGAGACGTGGTCAGTTGTGCTGGATAGCTGAAGGGTAGGAGGCTGAGCTCCAAATGGGGATCACGTACCTCAAAGCCTTGCTGAAGTCGTCTTCCACTGTGTCGTCATCCCAGGAGTCCTGCCAGAGGTGGTCGCCCGTGCTCGCGGAAGACGCTCCCATGGTGAGACCAACAGTAGACCCTAAGGCGTTGGGATGAGAGCCGGTGAGGTGGGTAAGATCTGCTTCTGCATCGTTCCAATCTGTACCGGAACAATCAGGCCAGAGGTACAAGCAGCGTTGAATAGGTGTACTAGGGATCTGGACAAGGTTTCGTCAGGCCACTTACCTTGCTCATCAAATTCCTCAAACTCGTCGTCTTCGTCCAGGGCGCCAAGAGAGGGAAGTGTTGATTTGGCGTCTTGCGTGGGAGCGGCAGTCTGTGGCTCGGCTTTGCTGGACTGAGCGGCGGTATTTGAAGATGACATGATGGCACAATGTTCTGGCCTGTGGCGTGTTTGCAAAAGGATCTGGGGATGAAGAAGCGAAGTGCTGAGCCGTGAGAGTCACTTGATTGTCAGTCCGCGTCTCGATATCCAGTGAGTGACACTTCGAGCCAAAAGTACCAAGTGGAGCAGCCCGTCAAGTGGGTCCTCTTCTTACGCGTCTCGATCACAACCCACTCATGACACAAAGGTGGTGTTAAATCTGTTTCTAGAGCTTCGTCGCTCTCGACAGCGAGACAACGGAGGTGGCCCGTGAACTGGAAGAAGTCACGGCGCTGCCACAAGGCGCTTGCATCTGTCCCTCTTTCCAACACGGTAGCTCTAGACGCCTTTCGCTGCTCATGGGCAACATTTGGGGGTATCAAGCCTGTCCAGACCTGCACCTCATATCGTTGTAACAACTTTAGACAGCCTCTCAAGGTTCCTGCTAACTGCCAGCGGTGCCAAGGCACGCTCGTGTCATGTATAGAGTTGAGAATGATGAATCTGGGCGTAGATATCGACTTCGAAATTCTGATTGTTGCTTGAAATGCGTGGAGTTCCACCTCACCCAATCGGTAAGGGATAGAGGTAGTCCAGTACTAGTAACCAACGATCGAGCCAACGCGCTAATTCAAATACCCTATGCAAAACAGCCCCAAGCCAGCTTGATTGCACGCGTAGCTTGCTGTCACGGGCTCATTCACAACGGCGCCGCTGCCGTTCAACTGGCAATGACTTGCTTGACTTGCTTGACTTGCACATGCCTCATCACGCGGCTCCCATTCTTCAACGTCGCTGCCCTCCTTTCTTTCATCTGTTTCTTTGCCCGCTCACGTATTTCACCACCTTCCGCTTTTTGGTCATCCAAACCTCCCTCCCATCCCTTCTCGTACCTCTAGCGGTTGTGACGTACGCTTGTGACTGACGCTCGCCAGGCCGTCGCGGAGACTTGCTCCTTCACGTCGTGCGATCTGCAATTATTGCTGGCCTGAGCCGTAAGCCGCTTGAGGTGGACAAGCTTCGTGCAGGATGAAGGCCACTATTGATCGCACCGCCACGTTTGCCTGGTCCCCCGCAACGCTCGAATCCGATGCCCCGCTCATTGCCACAGGTACCGTTGCTGGCGCTCTCGATGAGTCTTTTAGCAACGAGAGCGTGCTCGAACTTTGGCAGCCAACATACTCGTCCTCTACAGCTGGCAACCAGCCGTCAGCAGATGCCAAAAGCCTCGGCATCATCTCTACCAGTGCTCGCTTCAATCGCCTTGCTTGGGGCTATGCCAACGCTACTCGACCCAAGGGTCTCTTAGCCGCTGGTCTCGAAAATGGAGAGCTCGGCGTGTGGGATGCAGCCAAGATTCTAAAAGGTGCCAGCAGTGATGATGCCCAGGTGATGAAAAATACTACACATACCGGTCCCGTTCGAGGTCTCGACTTCAATCCTACCCAGTCGCATCTCCTCTCCAGCGGTGCCGTCTCTGGCGAAATCTTTATCTGGGACCTCAACGCCCCCGAAAAACCCTACTCGCCTGGCGCACGCTCTCAAAAGTTGGACGAAATCACTTCGCTCGCCTGGAATTGCCAGGTACCCCATGTCCTCGCTACGTCCTCCTCGAGTGGATACACCGTCGTATGGGATCTCCGAGGTAAACGCGAGGTGGCAGCTCTGCAGTACGGAGGTGGAGCAGGCACAGCAGGCGGTAGCATCGCACCAACTTTCAACGGCATGGGCGCAGCTCTCGCTGCCGGTGGCCGTAGAGGTATGAGTGCGGTGGCATGGCAGCCAGACAACCCTACCCGACTTGTCACTGCCAGCGAAGATGACGCCAGTCCAATCATCATGCTTTGGGATCTCCGAAACTCACGTGCGCCCGAGAAAATCATGACAGGTCATGAAAAGGGCGTCCTCTCCGTATCCTGGTGCAAGCAGGATGCTGATTTGCTACTTTCGTGCGGCAAAGATAACCGTTCCATCTGCTGGAACCCTCAGACTTGCGAGATTGTTGGCGAACTTCCTCCCAGCTCCAACTGGTCCTTCGAGGTACAGTGGTCTCCCCGCAACCCAGGCATGCTGGCAACCGCTAGCTTCGACGGCAAGATCAGCGTACACTCTTTGCAGAGCACAAATGTACCGGAACAAGAGACATCTGCGACCGTTCCCCCCTCCGACGGCACGGATTTCTTCAATCAGCCCACGTTTCCCGAAGCCAGCTCAAAGGGTCTCTCTCTTAAGCAACCACCCAAGTGGCTCCGGCGCCCCGTTTCTGCCGTCTTCGGCTTCGGTGGCCAGCTGGTGTCCAACGGAGGTCCCTTATCAAAACCGCCTAGCTCCACCGTTCACCTCCGTGATTTGGTCACAGAGCCACCAATCGTGGAACGCGCTACCAAGCTTCAGCAGGCACTAGAAAATCAAAACTTAGCAGAGTTCTGCGCCCAGCGCAGCCAAGATTCGTCTACCCGGTCTGACGATATCTCGAATTGGAAGGCTTTGCTGACCCTCTTCCGCGCCGACTCGCGCGATGAGCTTGTCGCTCTGCTCGGGTTCTCCAAGGAAGATGTGGCCGCCAAAGTAGCTCATTCCATTGCCGCGTTCCGGGGCCAAGATGCCGCCATCGCAGATAAGTCTGACGCAAAGTCACCAAAGTCGTCGTCCGATGCCATTGAAGCAGACGGAGAAAGCGCGGTCGAACGTGACTTGAAGTCCGAAGGAACAACGGAAGATTCTGTTGCCTCCGAGACCGCGGCCGAGAAACCGAACAATGATGCTCCCGACGCTCCGAAGAATGAAGCTGCGAGCGAAGCCACCGAGCCTAGCCTCTTTGGTGATGACCCTGTTGGAGCAGGAGCCGCGGATGGTTCTGACTTCTTTAGCCAGATGTCGTCCGGTCAGCAGACCACTCGATCAGCCTTACCCGGACATGTGTTCTCCGAGAACCATGTTGCTGGATCTTCGGCTGCAGCCACAGCTGGATCGCCCCGTCCGTCCTCCGTCACCAGCGACAGCGTTCGACCGTCAAACTTCAAGATCTACCCCGCTGAAGAGTCCGAAGCCGACAAGCTCATCACGCGTGCTTTAGTCCTTGGAGACTTTGAGAGTGCCGTCTCGCTGTGTATCAACAGTGAAAGATTCGCTGACGCGTTCCTGCTCGCCGTCCGGGGTGGCCAAGAGTTGCTGGCCAAGACACAAAAGGCATATTTCGAAAAGAGAACCGCTCAGCTGCCGTACCTGCGCCTCTTCCAGAGCATTGTCTCAGACGACCTCACCGACGTTGTCCAGAACGCTGACTTGAGCGAATGGCAGGAAATCTTTGTCGTTCTGTGCACCTTTGCAAAGCAGGACGAATTCAGCAATCTCGCTGAACAGCTGGGACAGAGGTTGGAATATCAGTACAGCTCATCGCGATCCTCGAGCGATGAACAGTCAAAGGAGCACAGAAAGAATGCTGTTCTGTGCTATCTGGCTGCTGGCAAGCTCGAGAAGGTTGCCGGCCTTTGGATCGACGAGATGCAGGAAGAAGAGCTAGCGCTCCGTTCCAGATCAAAGAGCGGCGGACAAGATCACGACGGAACCTTCTACTCGGCGCATGCTGAAGCTCTGCAGACTTTCATGGAGAAGATCACAGTTTTCCAGAGCGCTGTCGGCTATGTAGATGTTGATCTGCAGCAACCGACTCAGAACGATTATGTCGCTGAGACCGGTGCAAGGACATACAAGCTCGCCTCTCTCTACGATCGTATTCACGAATATGTCGAGCTGTTGGCCGATCAAGGCCTCATCGGTCCTGCCCTCAAATTCGCTGATCAGACGCCTGCCGACTATCGGCCCAAGGGAACCTTCCACAAAGATGCGCAGCAAGGACAGTTTGCTGTCGTTGCTCTCAAACAGCGCTTGCTCAAAGCGGAGATGGCTCGGCCAAAGGGCTCTGCTGCTGCTGCCGAACCCTTGAACACCGGCTACCCTGCTTCAAATCACGCCCCTTATCAGACTGCGAGCGTGACTGCCAACGGATATGCTCCATACGATCCCTATCAGTCCACTGCTTCGGCCCCGTCAGCGCCATTGACGACAACCGTGCCACCCGTGCCCGCCCTTCAGCCGGTCCATGACCAATATTCAGCAAACCAGGCTGCAACCGTGCCCTCTACACAGTCTCGCTATACTCCAGCGGTCCCGGCTCCTGGTCCTCCCATGATTAACCAGGATGCTGTTCATCCCCAGGCGGCCTCATACGGACCCTATAGCGGCCAACAGGCTTACCAGCCGGCTTACGCGCCAGCTCAGCCAATGATTCCGGGTCCACCGCAGTATGGTGGTGCTCCGCCTCAGCAGCAACAACACCAGCTGCCGCCTCCTCCACCTCTGAAGCGAGATCAATCGGGTTGGAACGATGTCCCCGTAGGACTGGCTGCTCCTAAGCGCACTCCCAGCGCGATGTCCCAGCACAAGAATGCAGCGGCAATCACGTCGCCGTTCCCCAATTCGCCCGCTCCTACGCCATCGTCTTATGGCAACGCTGCTACACCTCCTACGGGTCCACCACGAGGTCAGACTCCATCTCGTGGAATGATCAGCCCGCCTCCCACCGGCCCACCGATGGGTCCCGGGATTGCACAGCGAGCTGGCTCCATTCCTGGTGCGCCTGGCTTCCGACCCCCTTCTGCTGGCGTCAACGGACCGAGACCTGGGCAGAGCTTCTCAGGCTCCGGGCCTCAGCCCTCCGGCCCTGTTGGACAGGCGCCTCCGCCGTCAGGCGCATATGCTCGCCCTCCCGGTGCTGGTGCGACCGCCGGCAACGGTATTCCGTCGGCTGGTCCAGGTGTAGGTGCATTGCGGCCGCCAACTCAAGCTCCAGCGGGTGCGACTGGTAGCTTTGGCCCTCCCGGAGTGCCTCAACGAGCCGCCACACCTGGCGGTGGGGCTGGGGCTCCAGCACGCAGTGCCACACCTGGTGCAAGAAACGTTCCCCAAATGAAGTATCCTCCCGGCGACCGATCCCATATCCCTGACAACCAGAAACCAATTCAGCAGACCTTGCAGAGGGAAGTGGCACGTCTCAGGGGAACTTCCGCTCCGGCTCAAAAGCGAATGGTGGACGACACGGAACGACGCATTAACCTACTACTTGACCATTTGAACTGTGGGACCGTAGACCAGAAGACAGTGCAGGGATTGCTGCAGATTGTCGCGGCTATCGATGCTAGAAACCAGCAGGCTGCTCTAAGCATCCATCTCCAGCTCGTGACAAGCGCTACTGGCGACATCGCAGCCGCTCTGGTCGGTGTCAAGATGCTGATTTCGCGGATGTAAGCCCCTGGTTTCGGTATCTCTATGCTCAGAATTCGACCGCGCTCCTCCCACGTCGTTGAGCATACCTAAATGTACATACTGGCCAATGTGAAATCAGCTGACAATGCAGCCGCCCATATCAGTTCATGTGCTCGTGATCTATCGTTAACACTCGTTAGATGGCAAGTCATGCAGTTGAGTACACATGCTCGTATGGCAGCGTCGTGGTCGGAAGCAGGGTGACAGGATCTGAATCGGGTATATGATGTTAAACCGGTATCGGCTCGTTGGTCTGTGACATGGAAGTAACACTCACACTTAAATAGGTGAGTGTCTGACGCAATGAGTACGACATAACGCCATGTACGTCGCCCCAGGACACGTTCCTCTCCACCTGTCGACTGTCCTTTATACCGCATTCTTTAGTCTTAGGTCTTGGTCGAACCAGACAAGCCTAGCAACATGTCGGACTACGATACGGTCTTGTTTGTCGCTCGGGAGTGCTTCGTGTACCGAGTTCCGCCACGCGCCTCCACAGCCGGCTATAAGGCTGGCGAGTGGGGCGATATGGAGGCCTTTCTATGGAAGGGCAGGCTGCGCATCATGGAGAAGGGGGACCAATGTTCAATCCGGCTGGAGGATGGCGAGAATGGCGAACTGTTCGCCGAATGCCCCTACGACATCACCGGCACCTCTGTCGAGCCGGTGCTCGACTCTAGCCGGTACTTCGTCCTGAGAGTCGAGTCGCCAGGCCCGAACGGGCAGAAGAAGAAGGCCTACATTGGGATGGGTGTGAGTTGCTTCTGTGCCTCCTGACACCGTCTGTCGCTTACCCCGTCGTCGTTTTCACCTGGCGCGCCCATACAATGCAGTTTCAGGACAGGAGTGACAGCTTCGACTTTAATGTAGCTTTGCAAGACTGGACAAAGTAAGTTGATGCTTTTCCTTCGCATCTCCTGTGTCGTGGACGCTCGCTTTTTTACACGGTCACTAATGTCAAACGCTCTGTTCCTGCGATGTCGGTCGCTGACAGGCGTCAAAAGGCGGCGAAGGCTGGCAGTGCGGCGTCAGGACGTATAGAGCCGGCGGACGAAGGACCCTCCCCACACATACCTGCTGGCCCGAAACAGGATTTCGCTCTCAAGGAGGGCGAGACGTTTTCCATCAAGCTCCCGGGAGGCGGTGGACGCAAGATTACTTCTGGTGCCTCCGGCTCCACAGCTCTCCCCGGAGCCTTACTACCACCTCCGCCAAGCAGGAAGAAATGATGCTGAGTCAACCTCACGATTACGGACACTCGCGGTGCTAAAAGGGATACAATTACTTGAGTGGCTACTCATGACTTCCGCTCGAAAGCAAGGGTATATCCAGGTACAAGTCCAACGAAACTAGCAGGGCGTTCGTTGCCGGCTTAAGGCAAAAACTTCATCCACTTCGAAATAGATTCCAGGCCCTTGATGTTTAGAGGTAACCTAGGTTGTCGGTAGTTGAACACTGGGATCTTGAAACCTTGGATTTCGACCCTCGCAGCCACGTCCAGATCGAGGAGAATAGTGCCCTTGCTCTGAAGAAATGCCCCGATGAGCTTTTCCAGTGGTTGCGCGAGCGTCACCGAGACTGGGGAGCTCCTTTGTTGGCCAGGTTGTTTAGGGCTGCCACTAGGCACCCGGAGTGGCTGTCCAGGCTCAAAGTCAACCGTACAGCTTCCGAATGGTTTGTCTCGGTAGGAAGCCATGAAGGACATGGAGCAAAGGTGGAACGGGACCCCGAGAGGATTGTTGACAACGAACTCGGCGTCGACTGAGGCAGCAGTCAGAGCGGAAACGCCAAGGGTGATCGAAATACTGTCAATAAGTGTCCGGTCGATCATGGGTTTGAGCTCAAATGAGAGTCGGATGTTCTTGAGAGCGGGAATGAGCATTGGAATGCCCACCGATTCGTCGTCGCCCCGAATTTCAAGAAATGTACTGCGACCCGAGAGAAAGTTTGCTGGGATGTCTCGAACGTCTCTCTCCCTTTCCACAGGAGGACAGTACCGGAAATGGATATTGTGCACCGCGATTGGGCCGCTGGTCATGGAAAGTCCTTTGGGCAGATGGGCTCTACCTACGTAGCAACCGCGATAGTAGGCTCCCATGGTGAGTTCTGAGTCGTCTAAACTCATCTCGAACGTCCTCGATGGATTGTTCAAGAAAAGCGAAAAGACGATTTTGAGGTAGTCTGCGGAAGCTTCCACGACCTGCAAGTTCGTGTACTGAACAGGACTCGAACGGAGACCCCGCAATCCTTCCATATGCAAAACATGATTGTGTTCGCCGAGATCGATATCAACCCAGATTTCCCCCAATACCGTATCGACTCGCGCTGAGGCCTTGCCTCGAATGCTGATCTTATCTGTCACTTCGCAATCAGCTACGTGAGCGATCATTTGCGCCATAGCCTCCTCTTGCCTAGTGACCAAGTCGAACGAAGTCGGACGGATCTTAAGCACCTTGCTTGACCACGATTGAACGGTTTGCGACTGTGTGGTGACAGAGATGTTGCCGTCAACATCATCTTGTTCGTCTTCGACCACAGAAACGGAGCTTGATTCATCAATGTCGCCGGACGCGACACACCCGTGTCCATCAAAGTGTACTTGTATTTGCGCTCTGATAGCATGGACTGTGTATCTGATGTCGTATGGCAATTGTATCTTGACGGTCAACTCGTCAACTTTAGCCTTGAGCTGCTTACCATTGACGAAGGCGGCGGAGAGTCGGTTGACAGTAAGTTCCGTAAGGGAGGATCGGTGGTCCTGCTGAAGCATAGTCGTGGTGCAGAACTTTTGGAAAGCCTGGTCAAGCCAAGGCACTTGTTTTTGGGTTGAGGAGCTACCAGCAGTGCTGATCGAGCCGCTGCGTGCTAGGGGCGCCGACCCTTTCTTGGGCACAGACGTTGCTGAAGCTTTGCTGCGCAAATGAGGCGGCACTTGTACACGCGACGGCGACAACAAGCTTGGCTCTCCCAGGGCATAGGCGCGGTAACCTCTCACCGTCACCGGTACGGGAGATCCCGCCAACAGAAGGCTCGCAAGTCTGCCGAATGCCGCCAGTACGTCCCTTCTATGTTCGCGAACTGATTGATCTTGTACTGTTTCTCCACCGATGAAGATGTAGCCCAAGGCATCCGCCTCAATGACACCGTCTGTTAGAGGAAAGATGATGTCGTCCACAGATACAAAGCCGATTTGAGCGCCCTCGAATTCGATTCCAGCTTCTATCTTAGAAAGTGCCAAGGCAATTCGTCCGTTGTGAGGGATCCTGACTTGGGCTTGAATCCGGTAAGCCATCTCCTGTGTAGCGGATCTTGAGCCGCTGCTGGAAGTCGAACACGAGCTGAGTGCTCTACCGCGTCCAGGCCCTGTCGGGGCCGAGACTTCTGCTAGGATACGTAAGTCGTCGAGCTGGAGCGACATTAAGCCGCCCAGACCGGGTAACGAGAGCGACTTGGAGAGATTCGTGGTGAACTCGGCTCCGCCCGCAACGACACGGGTGTTATCCGTGGAGATTTGTATCCCGAGTACTTCACACTCAATAAGCTGAGAGACAAAAGTGGAAAAGTCGGCGATGCTCCTCGGCCCTGTGGCGGGTATAACTCGTATATGGACTTTGCATGCATCTGCGCTGCCTGGGATGCCGAGCAGAGCCTCGGAGAAGGTGATCCTGGCGAGAACGTCGGATGCGTCAACAACGCCGCGCTTAGCGAGACGAACATCAACGCCCTGATCCAGGTGAATTGCGACCTCTAGAGGTCCAAAGTCGGTCAAAGTAATCTCGGCTTCCGCACTCAAACCCTTCTCGTCCATATCTGTGATCTTGAGCCTTGCGATCGAAACGCGTGCCTGCTCTACAAGCATCTCCACCAACGGTGCTCCCACAATGGAAATAATGCTTCTTGACGCTTTTTCGCTTATTGCGATGGGAAGCTGATCTTGAACGAAAGAGACGCTGCCGGGTATGCGATAGTTTCCAAGGGAAACCTGTGCAGAGATCTGAGCTGATACCTTGAGTGAGCCAAGCACACTCGCGATCAGTACAGGTAAGTCCAGATGAAAAGGAGAGTCACCCGACTTCTTCAATCGCTCCTGTGGCTCGGTGCCATGTGCATCAAGAGACATCAGTTCGAACACTTCAAGAAGGTTGTCATCCAGGTCCATCCGTTTTTGTTTTGCTTCCTCCTTCAAAATGCGAACGTACGATGGACTATCTGCAGTCAAATCAAATGGTAGGCTAGCATGCGCCGGCTCATCGTTCGGTACCATCAGGCCTGGCCAATCTTCGGAAGTGTAGATGCTGCCAAGAAGGGTGGCGTGCGATGTAACAGCATGCGCATTGCCCCTTGCTATCTGGACGTTATGAAATGCTTCTACTCGTAAGGTGTGCACAAAGAGCGGTGGCCCGAGTTGGTTCCTGAGGCTGGCACGAACGAGCAGCGTTGAGGAAGAACGTGATGCGGCTTGCTCGGCTGGTATGAGTGAGGCCCCATCCAGCAACCTTGAGCTGAGACCAAGTGCCGGTAACTCTGCGAAGATCTGTACTTCAGCAAATAAGGCGGCAACCCATGTAACAGAGGAGGATCGATGCGATCCGGCTACCATCAACGTGGCTGCGCGATTTTCCAGTAAACATCGTATCAGGCAAATCCCCGCCGTATGGGAGGAATGTCCTGGCTGTGCGACCAAAACATTGCCTTGTATCTCAACGCAGTTGCTACCAGGTCTGAGGGACAAGTTGGGAATTACAATTTCGCCAATGTGGGCGTTCTGATTGATGCCAGTAGAGCGAAGCTCATCCATGTCGGTGGAAAGCTGCAGATGGATATCGCCAAGGAGCGCAGTGATACGAGAAGGATTCTGCAAATCGATGTGGGCCTTGAACTTGACGCCAGACTCAGGGTCGCCGCTGATGATCTGAAAGCCTTTAATGATACTACGGGACGAAACAACAAACTGCTTGGACGGAGCCGGCCGAGGCCCGCCGCTCGAAGCGGACGTAGGATGACCGTCGAAGTAGAGGGTTCCTCCAAGCTGGTCCAGCCCCTGTAGTTGAATGGTTTTCTCAAGGGGAATGCCTCTGAATGTCAGTCCATACGCTTTGATGTCGGTCTTTTGGGAGGCCACCTTCAAGACTACCTGGCCTGCCTCGATGATCAGCATTCGAAAAAGGTTATGAAGACCATTTTGAGAGCTCGCATGACTGGATCTGACAGTAGCATCCAAAGTGATGCCAGCTGCCCGTGCTGAGGGTCGGATATGGATAGTGGGTAATTCGGTAGTAGCGATACAGTGATCATCATCTTGCGACAGGTAGAGCTCGAGACCTTGCGGAAAGCTAATTTTGGCCTTGGCAGGTCCAGTTTTGCCAACGCGCATATGGAGCCTGATACGAAAACCATGCTCTGAGAGCTCTTGTACCTGCATGGAGTCGATCTTAATGACGGATCGGGAAACAATCTGACTGACAACTTCTTTCGCAATACTCTGGGAAACCCTTCGGTCTTTCCCCGACCGAGAACCATTAGATGTAGGAGAAGTATTCGAGCCAGCGCTGGAAGCTGAAGGAAAGATGGGGTCCGGTGTCGCTGGTGGAATCGCGTCATGGTCCTTGTTAGATGCATATGGGAGCTGTTCACGCGAGCTGGAGTGGGTCTGCTCAGAGTTGCCCGTAGCATCGTGAGAGGGCGGTGGGCCGGCTATATGGTTTGGTGGCAAAGAGGGTCGCTGCTGCTTTGCGGTTTTAGAGAGAGAGTTCCTAATGCTGTTGAACATTGACGGCATCGCGAAGTCAATTCTTCAGGGACGCAAGCACGTCTAAGGCCCCCAGTTGTCAGGGTCCGGAACAGAAAGGGCTAGTCGGGGTCCTTCTTTCAGGCGTTGCACCGGCCTCAGCGGTGCGGTATAGATATGGTATTCTGCTAGAGGCACAGAGATAGAAGTGCAAAGGACGCGATGGACAGGAACCGAGGTGTGAAGTGTGTGTGGGAGGAGGGGAAGGCCCTTTGCGGAGATACCACCGTTGGGGAAGGAAGAGAGAGCCATAGAAAGCCTCTAGGGAGGTGCATCACACGAGAAGGCACATATGTCAATCACCTCCACATCGATGGAATCCAAAGCCTTATGTGGTGCACCTCGACGATCAAAGAGGGATGTGAAACGAAACGGTGCAGTGGCAGCGCGAGGCCTTGGCCAGACCATTTCACAGTCGTCACCTCTTCGACTGTGAAATGGTCTGGGAGATGGCTGCATTAGAGCCGAGTTCAACCCCAGAGAGCTCTATGGCGGGAAACAGAAGATCTCGAATGGCGCAGCGAAGGATGTGCGTAACCCCACTCATCTGAGCATTCACATGGCATCTTGTGAATTGTAACATGCGGCCAACAAACATCGGACCCCAGCTTTATTGGAATATATTCCATGGCTAAACTTAACACAGCGCATCGTTGCCAGTTTCTATGTCATGCACTTTACTTGGGCAAGAATCAGTACTTTGCTCAGTGACCAAAGGGTATATGGAGTGTGCAAGGTCTGTGTACAACGATTACATACATGATACTTGCTGGGGTCTGTGAGCACAACCAACCCTTTGGTACACCATCACTGATAGCATCCCCTTGCAAGAGTGTGTCAAGGAACTCTCCCACTCTTGTGAGCACGTACGATCCCAGACATGCCACCCTGCCTCTGGACAGAGCATCCATGGTAGTCAGTTGATCTCTGGACTCACACCCAATTGCCACCCATTGAGTCAATCAACTGCAACACAGTCAACTCACTGTCACAGGACATGCCGAGGACAGCAGAAACGGGTAACATAACAACATAACATAGGAGAACGGTGTGACTGCGGAAAGGAGATACTCAGTCGAGTCGGGGGGTGAGATCGACTCAATGAAGATTCAATCGCAATGACCTGATCAATTGACTGGGGCCAGGCCTACAATTAGGATTTCAGTCGACCACCGACACAATGCCAACCCATTTATCTGCTCACTGATAAGCACCAGACAACAGTCATGAATCCCCACCAACGATAAGAAGCAGTTCACTGATAAGGGGACTTCATGAGTATGGCACTCGATTGGTGGTCTGATCAGTAATGGCCTCTATAAAGGGAGACGCGCTTTCCCCCGTGGATGAGGATTGTAACGGTGGGTATTCCGTAGGGCGATGTGAGCCCTAGGACCACCGTGTGAGTCGCCCGTTCAGGGACTCAATGGCAGTGATGACAGAGAGTGACGCACTACGGGTGGCGACCCTTTACCCTGTAGTGCGATGACAATTGATACCGCTGTAGTGAGAGGCGTTACAGTGCTGGGGTGATTGGTATCAGCATAACTAGGCATGCGTGTTGTGCACCCACCTATCAGTACTCAGCGTACCGGAGTATAGTTTGTAGGACCCTACAAACTATACTGAGAGGTAGAGATATGCTCTAGTATTAACTAGACTGGATGAGGAACCAGTCCTCCTCCAGTCTCAAAAGCGCTGCCTATATACATAGTCTCTCTTCCACCCAAACAATGGGTAGACCCGCTAGCACCACATCCACTGGTGGGAACTGTTTATGCACCTGTACTTTTATATGAAGGCCATGGCAGCGCCATGGCAGCTGCCCCTTGAGCTATACCGGCCCAAGGTTCCCCAAACCCGTAACAAGGATCCTCATCCACTCTATTAAACAATAACCATAGCTAGTCATTCAGTCAGTCTCGCTGAGCAATCCAGGATCGTTGCTCAACTGTTAGGATTTGGATATCGCAGCGACCAAGCCACAAGACAAATACTTGTCGTGTGAATACATGGGAGCCCGAATACTACAAGTTGGATCCTCGGCCAAACAATGCAACCGCGCGAAGACAACGGAGAACTGGCAAGGAGATAAGACTA
>JALBYF010000097.1:0-51832 GCA_023212725.1 Tranzscheliella williamsii | reverse complement strand
AACCCCATGTCCCACGTAGACGTCGGTCAGTCAGGAGACCTGGCCAGAGATAAGGGACATCCTACTGATAAGGGGGCATGACCAGTCTAGCCGTTGACTGGTAGCCGACCGACAACCGTCCTTATAAAAGGTGTCGCGCTTTCTCAGGGGATGAGGGCCGCCCTCATCCACTCTATTAAACAATAACCGTAGCTAGTCATTCAGTCAGTCTTGCTGAGCAATCCAGGATCGTTGCTCAACACCATCGTCTGTGCCTCCGTTCGAGTCGGAGAACCGTCGACATCATCTCAGTCGTGCTCACACCAACAGTGTGATAGCGAGACCCCAATCCCCCTTAGTACACCATCAATAACGGTGTCCACCTTGCAAGAGTGTGTTAAGGACGCTCTCCCATTCTTGTAAGCAAGTACAGCCTCGAACACGCCTCTCTACCTCTGGACGGAGCGTCCACGGCGGTCAGTCGATCTCAGAACCACGTCGATTGGAGCCTCGCTCAATCCTTGCTTATTGAGTCGATCGACTGCAACACAGTCAAATCACGACCACTCAGTCGATATCATTATCATATCGACCAGTGCTTGGGATCAGGCGCACGACCGCTGACAGAAGGGTCGCTCGGAGCGACGTGCCAAAATGCCCATCACTCGAGAGATCACTGTACGAAGGATGTCTTGGGCGACTACCAAGGTGCCTAATGAGGTAATGGGCAGAAGCCCACCAAACCCCAACTTCCATGTCAGTGTCCAGTCATGTATATAGAGCATGTTGTCTGGGCTTGGTGAGGCTGCTCCTCATCAAGTCTAGTCTATACACAATTGTAGAATCTAGTCTGTCAACATCATGCCCTTGGGTGTGGAAACCATCAACGTACACAGTCATATCCTGAGCACAGCATTGGTGTCGTACAACGGGCGTTAGCACAACAAGCATCCCTAACCATACAAGTGGAGACTGTTGGCCTGTTGGACGCAGCACCCAAACGGGTAAGCACTAGAGCCCTTCTGTCAGGGTTTGGCACGTCGCTCCAGCGACCTGCCAAATGGAGTGCTCTCGAGCGATCCACCACAGAAGAAGGGCTTGCCCGTTACATGGCGCTCCAAGACTGGAGGAGTTTGACCCTCATCCAGTCTAGTCAATTCACACATGTTCTATACCATTGAGGGTATCTCCCTGCTGTTACGGCCGGTAGGCCGAATTTCCCGCACAGTCCCGCGCATTCGACAGAAAAGGGGGCGACCGCGTCGGGCAATGACCGTGGTGAAGCCACCGGCCGACAAGTTGTCAACCTTGGGCGTTCCGCCAGTCTCCTGCTGTGGGGGCTGTCCACCGGGCAGTGCCCTATTTAAGCGCCCCTGCTCCCCGCTCGCCCTCGCCCCCAGGGCATCGAATGTATTTAGTCTATTGCACAACAGTAGGAGAAGTATATGACCTTGACCATTGCCAAAGCTGTCATTGATTGACCACTCGTAGTGGTACCACCACCGGCACGCTTCAGCCTCTGGTGATTCCCCCACACCTGGCGAATCCACCAGCCACCGGAGGTTGCCAGACCCTGGGGCGTAACACCTGCTCCCCAGGCAGCAGGGGCAATACTGATGGGCACTCTGCCCAGGACAGCACAGCGGAGCACATGCACTCTTTACAGTGCCCAACACCAACACCATCAGCATGACTACCGCCCGATGGCATAGTTGCTACAAGCATACTGACACTGCTATTGTCCTATAGCATGGCAAGGCAGTGCAGTCCAGAGCAAGACAGCCTGCACTGGACAGCGCTGGGGACCAGCGCTACTCCCATCAGTTCCCTCAATGGTGCTGTCAAGCGGGTTTCCTAGTAGGACAAGACTACTAGGAGCATGCCCGTTACAAGGGGCTATTACCATACACAGACAAGCAGCACCTGAACTTTCCCACCTACAGGTCAAGAGCTTAAAAGCCCCAACTCAATGGATTTGCCTGGCCAATCACCAGGTGCAGTTCAATCTGAGTCAGGGAATTGCTTTACATTGGAACAATACAGTGTTGACTATTAAACAAACAGGGTTGAATACCTAAGTGGCATGTCTACCAGGGTCAGAGCTTGTCCAAGGGGACAAGTCCATCACATGCAAAGGTACAAGAATAAAACCTCATGCACTCTACACTTGCAAGAGAGAAAACATATGCTATATAAACCACACCAAAGCCACCCACCAGTGTGTATGAGATCATCAAACTAGACCACTCCAAAGAAGCCCGTACCCTCACACAACTGTGCAGAGTCAAAGTCCCAATTGCTCCTATCCCTTCCATTACCATACCTATCTCCTGGACAAGTATGCTGTGTCTCCTCTCCCTCTGCTAAGTCGCATAAACAATGAGTGAGAAGGGGGTTATGCCCCAGGGTCTGATAACCTCTGGCACTGGGTGAATGACCAGTGGTACTGGTGACTGGGTAGAGGCTGGGGTATTGTGGTGGTGCACCACTACAAGAGGCTGCATAATGACAATGAGGTGGTCAGGGTCAGGTACTTCTCCTATTGGGTAGCAATAGACTGAATACATTCAATGACCTCCCAGAGAAGGGCTGGGGGCCAGGGGCATGGTTATATACAGGTGTGCAGCAGGTGGGCTTCAACCAGAGTAGGGGTAAGGAGGGGCACGGGCCAGGTGGCTAGGGGACTGTGCCCGTGTAGCGGTAGTCAACCTGAGACCGGTGGTTGACCGTAACAAAGGGCAATTGGATGGCAACAATGTTTTAAATGCATCCAACAGATTGTACACTAATGTTACAGGGCGCTGTCACCAGGTGTGGGGGTCAAAGGCAGAATTGTCTTGAGTAAGGCAATCTCATCTTTAGGTGCAGCTTGACACCCACCTTCATGTGCAAGCACAATGGTTGGTCATATTGTGCTGGCACAACACCTGCCATCCTCCAAGGGAGGGGGGGGGGGGGGGGGCCACAGGAATATTGTATGTAGTCCACAGCTAGCAGTGCTGGATGAGGTGGATCCTCATCCAGTCTTGTTTATACACACAGGTCTTTACCGTTAAAGTATTGCTTGCGATACAGCACAAGCTAAACCTTCATACACCCAGTACAGCAGAGTCAAACTGCAGACACATGCTCCATAAGCATTGGTCATGATCACATTGCTGTAGGACTCTGTTCATTTGGTGCTAGCACACACAAGTGCACTTGGGTAAGCGTCACTGCCCAAGTATAGTTGTTTGCTGTAGTCACTGCCACCAGGTCCCTGGATGGGTGACTCAAACGGTGTTCCTAGAGCCAGCATTGCTCTATGGATCCTCCACCATTACAACTTTGACAACCCAGCACAAGTAGGTTGACACTTGCTCTTGCTGGAACAATTGCTCCATGTGCGCTTGTAATCCCTGGTGCCCTACATATGTCAGTGGAACCAGTTGTCCCATCATGACCATCACCTGCAATTGCTTCTCATGCTTTCCATGCGGGCCACATGTGTTGGCAGCAGGCTGAGCAACTTGAGGAGGAAATTGTGCGTGTGCAGTCATGGAACCTCTGCACCAGTGTGCCAGTAGAGGCCAGTGTTCCATAGCAATTGCCTGAGCTTGCTCAGTGTCTCAGTTAGGTTGACATACCTGAGTTGCTTGTTCCAGAGCCATGCTCTGAAATGGTGTATCTTCTTGTTAAAGCCAACATCCAGTGGCAAAGTGACAAATGGTTGGCACCAATCTGATCAAGGGGTCTTCACTCAGCCAATTTGATGCAGGCCTTGCTATGGACCCAGAGGGAGCCATGCTGATGGAGTCTGTTGTTATGCCCCAGGGTCTGACAACCTCTGGTGATACGATGAGTGGCCGGTCGCTGACCGGGGTGCGGTGAGGCTGAGGCGTCCAGTGGTGTGCCGCTACAAGAGGACGGTCACAGGTGGGGAGCAATGGGGCTCAAGGTTGTATAGTCAATCCACCGAGCAACAGTAGACTAAATACATTCGACCCCTGGTCGACTATCGGGTGCAGTGAGGGGAGGGGTTTATATACAGGCATGTCAGGTCCACCACATGCACCCCCGGTGGTCTGCTGGCACATCGGCCCGTGCATGGACCAAGTTCGTGACTGGGGATGCATCTGAGTATCCGCTCGTGTCCGGCCGTTGATCCCCATCCTACCGGCCGTAACATCTGTGTTGATGAACAGGATCCAGGAGCATTGTGGGTCAGCTTCATGCCACAGACGATGCATGGCCAGCAGTATTTTACAGTCAATCTAAACGACTTAGCAAAACATTGAGGGAGAGTGAGGCTAGGGTACTCACTATCATGAATGGCAAGCTTGTGTTGAACTATGTTCGAAGAGCAGTTTACCTTTGCTAGTCGCCAGTGTGCATGACTACAGACAAAGGGATCTTGGGTTTTTAGATAATTCTATTGCATAGTCTCTTTGCAAGTTGCACATGTATATATGCGATCATAGTCATATAGCATATCTTCTCTTGCATGAGTGAAGATTCTTAGTTGTATTTATCCCAGGTGTGGGTTGGATGGTTGTGAGTGTCTTTCACACTGGGGTTGCACCATTGCACCCGTCTTACCAGTGATAAGACAAGTGCTTATCGCCATAACTCCAGGTTACCTGGAGTATTGGCAGACCTTTCCTTTTACTTGCATAGCCGTAGTCTTATCTCCTTGCCAGTTGTGCCGTTGCCTTCATGCGGTTGCATTGTTTGGCCAAGGATCCAACTTGTAGTATTTTGTGTTCATGCGACAAGCATTTGTCTTGTGGCTTGGTCGCTGCGATATCCAAATCCTAACACAATCACCCTGCACTGGGTCAACCACTGGCCCCCTGCTGCTATGCCCCAGGGTCTAAACCTCTGGTGCTGGGTGGATCACCAGGAGTGCCAGTGATATGGAAGAGGCAGGGGCAATATGCTGGTGCACCACTATGAGAGGCTGCTCAATGGCAATGAGATGGTTAGGGTTAAGTACTTCTCCTATTGGGTAGCAATAGACTAAATACATTTGGTGGCCTCCAGTAGGGAGGTTATGGGTCTGGGTAAGTAAATATACAAGTGTGTCTAAGGTGGGAATACAGGGCCAATTGGACATGGTCCAGGTAGGGTGCTGTGAGCATTGATCTCCATGGGTGGTCAACCCAAGCTAGGTGCACAATTGTAACACCTGCATTATCTAGCATGACACCTGACCCATGCCCAGCGCCCCTATTCAAGGTGCACCCCTACCCTCTACCCCTAACACACCTGTATATAAGGCCCACCTTGACCCCAGTTCTTCCCGGGGAGGTTGTCAAATGTATTCAGTATACTGCTACCTAGTAGGAGAAGTATGTGACTTTGGCTGCCTTGTCACCACCACAGTAGCTTCTCATAGTGGTGCACCACCATATTGCTGTAACGGTGGAGACTTTGTATGGCAATGTGAGCCCTAGGACCACCATGTGAGTCACCCATTCAGGGACTCAGTGGCAGTGATGACAGAGGTTGATGCACTATGGGTGGCAACTCTTTACCCTGTAGCGCAATGACAATTGGTATCACTGTAGTGAGGGGCGCTACAGCAATGGGTGGGTTGGTATTGGTGACAAGGTGTGGGTGTTGTGCACATGCCTTTCAGTACTCAGTGTACTGGAGTATAGTTTGTAGGACCCTACAACCTATACCAAGAGGTAGAGCTATGCTTTAGGTTAACTAGACTGGATGAGGACCTCCTCCAGTCTTGAAGCACTGCCTATATACATTGTCTCTCTTCCACCCAGACAGTGGGTAGACCTGCTAGCACCACGTCTATTGGTGGGAACTTGTTATGCAGGAAACAATGCACCTGTACTTTTATATGAAGGCCATGGCAGCGCCATGGCGACTGCCCCTTGGGCTATGCCGGCCCAAGGTTCCCCAAACCCATAACACATAGGTGCTGTTATGCCCCAGGGTCTAGCAACATCTGGTGGCTGGTGGATTTGCCAAGTTTGGGGAAATCACCGGAGGCTGGAGTGTGTTGGTCGTTGTACTGCTATGAGTGGTCAATCAACAACAGCTTTGGCAATGGTCAAGGTTGTATACTTCTCCTACTGTTGTGCAATAGTCTAAATACATTTGATGACCAGGGGGCAAGTATGAGCGGGGAGAGGGGGTGTAACGGGCGAGCCCTTCTTCCATGGCGGATCGCTTGAGAGCGCTCCGTTTGGCAGGTTGCTTGAGCGACATGCCAAACCCTGACGGAAGGGCTCTAGTGCTTACCCGTTTGGGCACTGTGTCCAGTGGGCCAACAGTCTCCACTCATATGGTTATAGTTGCTTGTTGTACTAATGCCTGTTGTATGACACCAAGACTGTGCTCAGGATATGCCTGTGTATGTTGATGGTTTCCACACCTGATGGCGTGATGTTAACAGACTAGATTCTACAATTGTGTATAGACTAGACTCGATGAGGAGCAGCCTCATTGAGCCCAGACAATGTGCTCTATATACATGACTGGAAACTGACATGGAAGTGGGGGTTTGGTGGGCTTCTGCCCATTACCTCATTAGGCACCTTGGTGGTCACTGTTACAGGGCCCCTTCTTCAGCACGCATCAAGCTTGGTTCACCAACTAGTGTACTAGTTGGTGTAGTGGTTTTGCTGCTGCACTATGGAGCGCGCTCTTCCAGCTTGGGGCCCGTAACAGTCACCCGAGACATCCTCTGTACAGTGATCTCTTGAGCGATGGGCATTTTGGCGCGTCCCTCCAAGCGACCCTTCTTGGATGGTCGCTGGAATGACCTGCCACAATGTTGCAGGACCCAGTCCTGTAACAGGGGGCATTTGTTTAAATAGGGCAATGCCCAGTGGGCACTCCACAATAAGAGACTGATGAGGTGCCCAAGGTAGATGTCTTGTTGGCCGGTGGTACTACCATGGTCGTGGGCCAGAGCGCGTGGCCCCTCTCCATTGGACGCACAAGGTCATGCTGGCGATGCGGCCTACCGGCCATAACAGGTGCCAGCATAGAGATGGTATGTTCCTTGGCTTGCACCTCATCCACTATGCTAGTTACTAGGTCAGATTTTGCCTTCCATGGCCAGAGCGCCATGCCTTTGCCCCATGTGTCTGAGACAAACAAGCTGGGCAGCTTTTGCCTTTTGTCAACCAGCCTTGAAAGGACATGTTTCTCACATAACATTATTGAGTATGTCCACCTCATCGGCATTGGTCTTGACATCGCTGTAATAGCATTCTTTGATTTGCCTGAGCAAAGGAGAGCGCTCTCTCTGGGAATGCTCCTCAACTGTCTTGAGTGGCTCATTTCTGATGACATCTTCAACAATCTCAGACATACTTTCAGACATTGGTGCTATGTTCATGAGATGGGTGCTATGGATGTCGGCGGCTTAGTGCTAGAGGCAAGCTTCCTGTGTAACAACATTGTTAGGATATGGATATTGCAGCATCCAAGCCCCAAGACACATGCTTGTTGCATTAATACATATGAGCCAAATACTTCAAGTTGGATTTTTGGCCAAACAATATGTACCGGGTGTGCTCCTAGTAGTCTTGTCCTACTAGGAAACCTGCTCGACAACCCCGTCGAGGGAACTGGTGGGAGTAGCGCTGGTCCCCAGTGCTGTCCCATGCGGGTTGTCTTGCTCTGGACTGCGCTGCTTCGACACGCTATAGGTCAATAGCGGTGTCGGTATGCTTGTAGCGACTACACCGTTGGGCAGTGTCACAAGGAACGAAAGGAAAGCGATCACAACGGAGCTGCTAATGATGACGACTGAATCAAATTGCTAACGGAGACAGTGACCAAAACTGGTGGTGTGAGGAAGGAGGGGATCGCGACGGGGAGTGAGCTATATACTTGCTAGGTTGATGAGGGGTTTGACACATATGGTCAGTGTGCGAAAGATGAAAAGGAGTTGGCCGAAAGGAACAAAAGCTTGGATTGCGGACTGGATTGGGATCGGGAAATCGGGATAGCGAATGCGCAGGAGGTCAAGGGTTCAAATCGCGAGTCAGACAGCTTTTTCGCTGGGCCCACGCTCTACCGTGTGACAGCGGTAGTCGTGCTGATGGTGTTGGTGGTGTTGATGTTGGGCAC
Source organism: Tranzscheliella williamsii (assembly GCA_023212725.1). Taxonomy (NCBI): domain Eukaryota; kingdom Fungi; phylum Basidiomycota; class Ustilaginomycetes; order Ustilaginales; family Ustilaginaceae; genus Tranzscheliella; species Tranzscheliella williamsii. Next base: position 43,768 of record JALBYF010000097.1, on the reverse strand, counting down.
TGTAAAGAGTGCATGTGCTCTGCCGTGCTGTGCCAGGCAGAGTGCCTGTCAGTATTGCCCCTGCTACCTGTTGAGCAGGGAGATACCCTCAATGGTATAGACCACATGTGAATTGACTAGACTGGATGAGGGTCAACCTCCTCCAGTCTCAGAGTGTCGTATATACATGTGAGTGGTCTATCATCCACCTACTGTGGAGATATGGCACAGCTGACAGCTCCACACAGTGGGAACTCCATATGAAGTGAGTGTGCATGTGTGTGATCCAGCGGCTGATCCTGCAACCACTGGCATCACCATTCTTACCTTCAGGACAAGCAATAGTGTGCATGGCTCACGTGAGAGCTCTGACATGTGCAGGATCAAACCAACCCTGTCACACCTGACAACAAAGAGGGCACAATAGATTGAAAATTCCAGGTTGGTTAGGCTGCTTAAAGTCTGCTTAATTGAATTAACTAACACATGCCTCAAACTGATAAGTGTTGCAAAAACTCTTTAAAATGTCTACCTAAGTCACAGTCTCAGGGATGGAAGTGGGGGGATAGGCAACTTAACATCTGTAGCAACCATGAATCTGCAATCACATGATTCACATCCACAACTCGAAGCTCAGCTTCTGGTAAGTCAGCCAGATGTTAAAGCAGCAACACTGGTATAATTTGCCTAACAGAAGGTAAGCAGAAGACTGCAGTTGCTGACGGGACCACAACAGCCAGTCTGGAAGACCAAAATCAAAGCAGTGTTGCTGCTTTGACCACTGGCTGACTTACCAGAAGCTGCAATTTTAATGTTGTGATTTATGTGATTCACATTCACGATTGCCTTTTTTCTGCCGATGGCGGGCAATATGAGATCTAACAGATGCTCACTTCGAAATCCACTTACTCGCACTCACACTCACTCAGACTTCCAATTCTGAAGGTCAGAAGACGAGTCAGAGCACTTTCATTCTTCTTTGCATACTTTTACCCAACTCGCCGACATCCATCACCATCATCACCACCGACCAAAGACGACCGACCGTCGAGCGTCTTGTTGCTGCACCGCCTTCCCTGCACCTCTTTACCAAGTGTCGAGTGTTTCGCCTACTTTTCTCTCCCTCTTCTCGCAGCCTAAGTAGCCGCGCAGCACTCGCTCACAATGGCTCCTATGATCCCCGGGGCCAAGTACAAGCCCTACCAGCCCATCCACCTGCCCAACCGCACATGGCCCGCCAAGGTGCAAAAGACAGCACCCATCTGGACTTCGGTCGACCTGCGCGATGGCAACCAGGCACTCATCAACCCCATGACTGGCGAGCAGAAGCTCAAATTCTACCAGAAGCTTGTCCAGGTCGGCTTTAAGGAAATCGAGGTCGCATTCCCCTCGGCCTCTGATACCGACTTTGGCTTTGTTCGCCACATTATCGAGAATAACATGGTCCCCGACGACGTCTTCCTTCAGGTGCTCACCCCGGCCCGCGACGAGCTGATTCGCAGGACGTTTGAGTCCATCAAGGGCGCTAAGAACGTCATTCTCCACATGTACAACGCCTCCTCGCCGCTCTTCCGCAACGTCGTCTTTGGCAACTCACAGCAGCAGACCATTGACCTCGCCGTCAAGCACACCAAGATTGTCCGAGAGCTTGTCGACCACTACTCGAAGCCCGAAAACGGCGGTACCAACTTCAAATACGAATACAGCCCCGAGACCTTTACCCAGACCGAGATGGACTTTGCCATCCGCCTCTGCGAAGAGGTCCGCACAGCCTGGGGCAAGGCGAGCCACGATAAACCGATCATCTTCAACCTGCCGGCCACCGTCGAGGTGGGCCCACCCAACCACTACGCCGACCAGATCGAATACTTCTGCACCCACATCACCGACCGCGCCTCGATCATTGTTTCTCTCCACCCGCACAACGACCGCGGATGTGCAGTGGCCGCATCCGAGCTTGGCCTTCTCGCTGGCGGAGACCGAGTCGAGGGCTGCCTGTTTGGCAACGGTGAGCGAACGGGCAACGTGGATATTGTCACGCTCGCCCTCAACATGTATAGCCAGGGCATCCAGCCCGGTGAGTTGGACCTCTCCGACATCCAGAGCATCGTCGATACGGTTGCCGGGTGCAACGATATCCCTGTCCATCCACGCCACCCGTACGCGGGCGATCTGGTCTTTACTGCCTTTTCTGGCTCGCACCAGGACGCGATCAAGAAGGGCTTTGCCGCGCAAGAGGCGCGCATTGCCAAGGGCGATGTCACCTGGGAGATTCCCTACCTGCCCATCGACCCGCTCGACTTGGGCTGCAACTACGAGGCGGTTATCCGCGTCAACTCGCAGTCGGGCAAGGGCGGTGTTGCGTACCTGGTTGCGCAGAGTCTGGGGCTCGATCTGCCGCGGCGGATGCAGGTGGCCTTTTACCAGGTCATCCAGGCGGTTGCCGACCAGACGGGCAAGGAGATGACCACCGAGGACATCACGCGCATTTTTACCAACACCTACCACGTCCCCTCGATTGCCGCGGGCAAGAACGAGGGGCGTTTTGCGCTGCGCGGATACTCGCTCGTCGAAGAGGGCGTCGCGAGCGGCGAGGAGGCCGAGGCGGGCCAGCAGACGCCACGCCAGCGCCGCTTCACCGGCAAGGTCCTCCACGAGGGGTCCGTCCACGAGCTCAGCGGCACCGGCAATGGCCCGCTTTCCGCCTTCCTCGACGCGATCCACGCCGCCTTTGGGCTCCGCGCCGAAATCCGCGAGTACAGCGAGCACGCAATCACCAAGCCCTCCGCGCTCGCCACCATCGGCTCCAGCGCCGACCCCGCCACCACCGCCCGTTCCGACGTCACCAAGGCCCACGCTGCCGCCTACGTCGAGCTCATCAACCACGCCGACAAGAACAACCTCGGCCCCGCCAAGGCTCCCGGCTTCTGGGGCGTCGGCGTCGACCTAGACATCACCACCGCCACCCTCAAGGCCGTCCTCTCCGCGCTCAACAACATCACCAAGCCCGCCGACATCCTTGCCACCGCCGTCCAGTCCGCACAGGCACACTAGCCGCACCACGCCTCTGGCCTTCCTCTTTCTGTCCCCCAGAATGTTCAAAATTAGCCTGCTGTCGCTGCCACTAGGAATCGAGACTGTGTTTTTCTGTCCTGCTGCTCATGCGGCGCGTGAGGCGTGCGAGCCATGCTGGCGCTATGCGATGGTGCAGTCCTCGGAGAGTTTGAAGCCGAAGATCTCGTGGTCGACCTGCTTCTCGATCGTTTTGAAATCGGCGCGCGACTATGCAGGGGAGCGAGGCGGAGAGGGCGGGTCAGCGCGGCACAGCGGCGCGGGAAGAAGCGGGCGACGGGCGGGGGCAGGGACGTACCTTTAGGAATTCGTAGACCTCTTCCTGGCCGAAGATGAAGCCCTGCTCGCGGACGCGGGCGGCGGTGGAGGCGTCGCGCGTCTTGAGGAGGGCGATGAGCTCGGGGGCGTCGACAATGTAGTAGCTGGAGAGCGCCTTGAGCGAGTTGTAGTAGGTGAGCACGTCCGGGTGCTTGCAGCGGAGCGCGGCGACAAAGGAGGCCAGGTAGTTGAGGTCGGCGATCAGCTGAAAGGCGCCCTTCTGGGAGATGGGGAGCGACTTGAGATGCTTGACGACAAGCGTGAAGAGGCGGAGGCTGATCTCCTGGTGCAGGAGATCGAGCATGTCGCGGTCCGTGGCGCCGGCCATCAGGCGCGAGTGGTAGCGCAGCAGGTCGACCGTTGCGCGAATCGCCGCCGTCGGCGCGCCCAGATCCAGCTCGGCGCCCTCCGCGGGACAGTACTCTCCCGGCGTCCGCTGCGAAAAGAGGATCCACTCGGCACGCTTCATCAGCAGATCCACCGCCGTCGAGAGCCCCGACGCGACAAACTCGTCGACGCTGCTCTCAAAGTTCTTCTTGGCGCGCAGCACCGGATGCAGGAAGTCGCTCGCGTCCAGCGACAGCGCCGCCACCATCGTCTGGGTAAAGTAGAGTGCGCTCAGCTGCGAGATGGTATCGGCGACGTGTGTCAGTTCGAAGAACTGCACCAGCGGCAGTACCCCCGCACCTTCTTCCGTGCCCGCTCCGGACTTGCCTGTCGGCTGTGCTGACCCCATGGCCCGGCCCTTCTCGCTGTCGACCGCCACCTCCTTCCCTACCGCAGAGGATTGCGAGAGCGGGTTCCATGTCTTGATGTGGTCGATCGCCTGATCGAAGGCGGGACTTACGTGCGTGTCGAGCAGGACCGAGAAAAAGGCGAGGCAGACGTGTTCCATCTCATGCAGAACGGTGCGGCCGTTGAGAGTGGTCGGTGGATAGGCGCGAAAGGTCTCCATGCGCTTCAGACACTGCCGGTTGGCGTGGATGAGCGCAAGCGCGACGTCGAGCGACAGCAGGGTGGGCAGGTCGCCCAGCTCGCAGCCGTTCGTCACCAGCGGCCCGGTAGGAGTGCCGCCTACAGTACTGCTCGTAGTCGAACGTGTCATGCGCCCATTGTTCGCTGGAGCGGCTAGGCTGCCGACGCTCGGTGTTGCTGACAGCGACGTAGCCTTCTCGCTCGACTGTGTTCCGCCAACGGCATCATCCCAGGCGGTCGTCGTCAGCTCATCGCTCCATTCATTGGCGCCACCGGGCGTGAGGCCCAAGGAGTAATTGTTGCGGTCCGCGCTAGCGTCACCGCTGCGGCTATCCTGCTGGGCCGCATGGCCGTCATCGCTGTCGGCGTCGTCATCGGAGCCCTCGAGCACATGCTTGTTAAAGTCGACGTATCCATCCTTGACGTGAGCCTTGTTCACAGAGGCAAAGGCCGGCAGCGAGGGTGTAGGGACGCCGTGAGAAGAGGCGTTGGCTTGTGCTGGACTCGCTGCATTCGTGCCTGGACTCGAAGTGTGCCAGCGGAGCGGGTTGAGCTGGCTGAGACCCGAACCCGCGGTCCGAATGACCGCACCACCGACGACGCCGGCTGCGCGCGGCACGACGGTAACCGGCATGAGGAGAACGTCTTTGAAGGCACTCAGGACGTTGCGCTTAACCTGAGCTGGGTTGTTTGATGCCAAAAAAGTGGTATCGAGCTTGGTATGCGAGGTGCTGGCGCTAGTGCTGCTGGCGGCGATGGCGGAGGACGGAGCAGAGGTGTCAGGCTGGGCGTGCTGCTGGCACATGTGCACCATGGCGGATCGAATCCAGTCGTTCTCATCGTGCAGATAGTCTGGTAAGTGCGTTTCCCACATGGAGAGAACGATGGCCTGGCACCGCTGAGAGGTGATGTGCTGCGGATTGCTCGGCTGGATCTCGAGCAGCACATCAACAAGCCGAAGCGCCTGCGCAAAGGTGGCAGCACAAGACTGGAGGTAGAGATGGACGTCGATCGATTTGGAGCGAGTCAGCAAGACGTTGACATAGGGCCCAAGAACTTGGTGTGCAATGCGGCCTGCAAAAGAAAGGAGTACCTGCTGCTCTGCGGGGAAGATGCGGGCTATCAGGGCGCCATCGTCCGACAAGGCGGCCAAGAGGTCGGACATGAAGGCGTCCATAGGTGTGAAATCGAGTGTGGTGGATGCGTTGGGTGGCGCGGTCAGATTAGCTTCGGGGGCATGGCGCGAAATGTCAAAGGGGAGCGGTCGTTTTTCGAGAAACGAGAGGGCGGCGGCCGAGCCAGGCCTGTCAAGCAGAGCCAGGCCATCGCCATGGTCGGTGATGGCCAACAGTGAGCTGGTGGCGGTGTGGTAGCTGGTTGGCAGCGTCGCTTGTGCCAATTGCCATACGAGAGAGGCGTGAATGTGCATGTCGGCCTCTGCGCGGGCAACAGCACTGGTGACCTCCATACCGCGAGCACCGGCCTTGATGGCATCAGATCGGCGGGCGTCGGCGCCTTCAAAGGCGGAGAGGAGGACGGACTCAAGATAGTCAGCGGCCTGACGGACCGCCAGTTTCAGCGTGACCGAATCCTGGTCAAACTGGCTGACGCTTTGGGAGGGGAACGAGATGGCATCTGACTGATCAGTTTGCTGACTCGAGGCGGCCGAGGTGCGTGATCTGGTGAACGACCCGAGTACCGCTGGACCGATGAAACGGGAAAGGTTGCAGACGAGAGAGGCTTGTGCAGACAGCGAGTTCAGGCTGGAGTGCGAGAAGACGAGGGAGGAGGTAGGTGTACTCTCGAAGAGGAGGCTCTGAATGAAGGGTTTCAGCGCGAGGGCTATGCGCTTGAAAGTCTGGTAGGCCGAGTCCTCACGGCTGCTTGGCATGGGAAGCTTCGACTCGGCACGATAGGAGAAGACCGGAGCCGGATCAAAGCTGTGCCCCGATCGAACCGCATCTGGAGGATCATGCTGAGAGGCTACCAAACCCTGAAACGACTCGTCACCCGGACTAGCCGGGGTGGCCGTCTCAAAGTCGCCAAAGTCGTCATCATTGACAGCGGTCGCTGCGGTGCTCTTGGAGGCAGCACTGCCATATGCGTTGGTGGAGGTGGAAGAGGAGGCATGGGCATGCGCTTGACCCGCCCTGATGGTTGAGAGGTCAGGGGAGTAGCGGAAGTCGAGGCCGGGTATGGGTTGGTACTGAAGTGCGGCAATTTTATGGGCCCAGAGAGTGTCGTCGGCGACAAAGGTGGCGAGAGAGCGAGCGGCAAGCGCGCAGCTGGGCAAGTCGGCCACCGGAACATAAAGAAGGATGCGCTGGACAATAGTGGAGGGAAGAGTGCCGATCGAGAAAGGGTCACGAGCGCTGGTATCAGCTGTTGAAGCGGGAAGATGAGCATGCTGTGTCGCCGACGATGGTATTGGACTGTGCGATGGCTGTGAGAGTGGCTGTGAGTACGCAGATAGAGAGACAGAGTTGCGCGAGGTAGGGACGAGTGGGGCCCATGACTTGTCCATCATGAGCAGAGCCGGCGGCTATACCACAGGAGAGAAGGGTGGAAGACGGCTGGCTCTGGGTATAGGGACGCCGTTTAGCGTCAGCACGTCATGGATCCCGTCCGACCGCGCCGGCACGTCGTACTACCGCCGTCGAGACTGTGTGTCACTGCGGGTACAGGATTTGAAGCAAGCCACCCACAGTCGTAGATAGGGCGGTGATAATATACATATGATGAGAAGACAGGAAGGTGAACGAGTCGCAGGTGAGTCCATCAGGGTAAGATGCTTTCATACCATACTACCGACACTGTGACTACAGTGACTACGACTGTTTTGTATTGTCACTGCTATGGGTCCGTCCACTCTAATACAAGGCCACTACAAGTCAATTCCGAAACCCGCTCGCCAGACTGTTTCAGACATTCGAGCTTTGTAGTCGCCTCCACCTGTGCTTGCTTTCAACGGGGCGGTTGATCTGTGATTTGTATTCGCCATCGAGAGGCGGGCCAAGTATCATTATCATTTGTCTCACCGCCAAATTCGACAGGAGACCAATGCGCTCTCGTCTTTTGCTGCTGACCACCATCCCGCCCTGCTTGGCTACCGCTGGCTCGCTCTTGGCAACAGGCCGTGCTTCTAGCCCTATTATAAGGCACCAGCCTGCATCTACGCGCTGGTGGGTGGCAGAGGAGCGGCTGTAAGGGAGGAGCATGGCGCCAAAGGCAGCTGCTCGCGGGCGGTCGCAGCACACACGCAACGCATCGCTGCTGAGCCTCGCTTCGTCAGAGCCGTTTGTGCCGGCCGCCCATCCGTCGACGTTCCGCGATCTGCTCATCTTCGAAGAGCGTCTCAAGCAGAATTCGGCGCGTCTGCACTCTCGCAAGCGCAAGTACGAGATTCTGCTGACCGGCTTCATCGCGTTCATCCTCTGCCTCGCCTACTTTGTCGTCCTCTGTCCGCGCACCAACGTCTGGCTCCAGTACGCCCTCGCCGCCATCCTCATGATCTGCCTGATGACGCTCTTTCTCTTCTTCGCCAGCGGCATGCATGCCGATCGCATCCGCTCTGCCAACAAGTTCGTGCCTCAGGCCAACCGGTGCCTTCGCCCGTTCAATCTCTATCTCAACACGCGGACTGTGCCGGCCGCCTCCTGGCCCTTTCTTTTCTCCTTTAGCCGTCATGTACAGTCGACGGCTACTACGTCTGGTGGGGCTTCGGCGGGAAACGCAGCTGCCGCGGGGGGCAACGGGGGCGGGAGCGGCGCGTCGACGCCGAAGCGGACGCCGCTCTCCTCGATTCCGCCGTCGCAGAACCACCGGGGCGAGCTGGTTTTCAGCAACAAGGTGTCGCCAGACTTCAGCCACGCCTATCAGCGCTACCGCGCTGCGTTCGAGCGCAGGCGTGCCGAGAAGATCGCGGCCAAGCGCGCACAGTCCTGGAAACGCTGGCTCGACTGGTTCCTCCCCTCCGCCGCCGCGTCGATCCCGCGCCCCCCGCGCTCGGTCGCCCGCCCCTCCCCCCCACCCGCCAAGCCCGCCCCACCAGCGTCAAACTCCGCACCCCCACCCACCGCCACCCCACACCGCCACCCCTCCCCGTCCCTCGATACCTCGCCCGCCTCCTCCGACATCGACATCGACTCCGACACCCATCTCGTCCACCCACGCCGCTCTTCGGCTTCATCACATCTGACCTAACAGACGCCTCCCGCTTTATCTATCTTTCTTGCCTTCCTGCTATACGCTTTTGGCACAACCCTCTCTCTGCTCCGGCACAGTCTAGCAACAGCCGTGGGCGGGTTATACAGCTTGCCGCAATGCAGATCAACATGTCAATGTGCGGGAAAGAGGGCGCCCTCACGAGGCCATTCGCCGCAGCGTCTGCGCCAAGTCTTTGATCAGCTCGCCGGCCTCTTCGCCGACGCGGGGGGCCCCGACCGGGTGCGCGGCGTCCAGCGGCTCGCCATTGCCGACATGCGCTGGCAGGTCGTCGGGAGTGTCTCTTCGCGGCGTCTCAAACGCAGCTTCGTGGAGCGCGGCAAACTCCTCGACTGCCTCCAGCAGGGTGGCGATGCCATCGGCGTGGGGGGTGGGCAGTGCCGCGACTTGGTGGTCGAGCGCCGTGCGGCACGCGTCGAGGCGGCTTGCGCTGCCGACCGCGAACTGCGCGATCGCGGTGCCGATCGAGCTGGAGAGGTACGCCGCCGCGCCGTCGGCCGCCCGGCCCGCCGTGTCGCGCGTCTGCACAAAGATGCGCGCCAGCTGCTCCAGCGCAGCCGCACCGTCCTCGCACCAGCACACCTGCGCACACCGTCGCCGGCCCCAGCACGCCGCCCCGATCGAGACAGAGCCAAACATCGCGCCAGCCTTTGTCGGCTGCTTGATCAGCAGATTCGTCAGCACCGCCAACGCCAGATGCTCCACATCCTCGTACAGCGCCATCAGCAGCCTGGTCGGCACGCCCGCCTGCTCCACATCCACCTGTGAGGCGGATTCGTTGCCCCGATCGTCCCCATCTTCCCATGTCTCAGCGTTTCTGATCCTTGTGTCGGTTCTCCCTGCGTGGTCAGGCTCGATGGGAGCCTCTTCGCTCCAGCGATGGCGCATTGCCGCAGCGCATCGGTGGCTGAGCAGAAACGAACGCATCACCGCTACGTGCAGCAGCTGCGAAGATGCCAGCATCTCACTCCAGTTAGGATCTACCTGGCTCAAGTCGAGCAGCACTTTGAACAAGCCATGCAGCACTTGCAAAGCCCGATCTGGAAGGCTCCTCTTTGCGGCCCCACTGGTAGACATTCCCGAGTCGCTGTCGGTAGACCCGGCGACGCCTGATATGCTCACCGGAAGATGGTCAGGGTCAAAAGGTGCGACTTGAATGGCAAACAGGACCAGCTGTAGGATGCTGTCCTGGAAGCTGTCCTGAGCCGGAATGGATCGACCAAGCTCGAGATAGAGGATTTCCATGCTCTTATCCACGAAGCGGATGCACAGGTCAACCGCATCCAAGTCCGGCACATCGTCGACGGCGGATGGAGGCGCCAGCTCGAGGCCCTTGGAGAAGTCCAGCAAACGCTGCTCGGCGTTGGAGCCTTCATTGCTGATGATGCCCAAGACGGTGTGGATAAGAGCAGCGTGCGGATGTTGCTCTGTACGTTCGTCGCGCAACAAATCGTCTACGACCGTGTCCATCAGTATACGCCGCGGTAGAGCAATCAGACTACAGCAGGCGCCGAGCAGCATGTTGCGGAGCGTCCAGCTGGCCGAATCTGTCACAAAGAGCTTCGAGAAGCGTGCGATGGTGCGAAGCTCAGCGAGGGCGTGTCGTTCGTTCCGCAAAGCGAACCTGTGCAAGCCGAGCTCGTAAAGGCGCAGCAGAGCCAAACCATCCTTTCGGTCGGCCTTGGAGCGGCGGTTAGAAGCGTGCAGCATCTGGCTGAGGCATTTGAACAAGGGAGGCCAGCGTTCGCGTACGACTGCTTCAGCAGTACCCACAGATTTGAGCAGCTTGGCGATGTAGATGGCGAGGCAGGCATCGAGGACGCCGTCCATGCCCTCCCCGGCTTCGGCGGAGCGGAAGAGGTCAAAGACCCTGACGATCTCGTCCACCGCTTTCAGCTTGCGAAGGAACTCGGCGGAGTGCGCCAAAGCCTGCGTATCGTCAAACTCGTAAGCATTGGAAGAATCGTCGATGGTATCCGTATCGGGCCTCCCGCATAGGGTACGGATGAACTCGACAGCAGAAGCCTTGCGGACAGACATGGCTTGGGACGGATCAAGGCCGGAGAAGACGTACTCGAGCTCGTCGCGAAAGCGTCTCAATTCGCCGGTGGAGCGGAGGGAGGTGATGGACTTTAGATTGAGCGACGGGTCCTGCGACTCATCCCACTCAATGTCATCAGCTCCCTCACCCCACCTCTTTAGAAGGTCCGCATAGCTTTCACGCTGCGGTAGCGTGGCGGGTGCCGTCGCGGCGGGAGGCGAAGACGCAGGAGGTAACGGCGCTGAAGAGATATAAGAAGATGCGATGGAGCGTGAGGGAGGCTGGTCCCGGATCTGCGCTTCGATTTCATCTTCTATGCTGTTGGACCCGGGTTGGTATGCTGCACCAATGGACGGCATCTTATCCGCCTCGCTGAACGCCGCTTCTGGCTCGACCAAATTGTCGTTTACGTTGTCTAGCAAGAAGCTTCTCTGCAATCCGTATGTTCGCTTAGCGTTGGCAGCTGCTGTCTGTTTGATGCCGGCTAGCCGCCGGATGCCAAAGCCAACGCTGCTGCCATCCTGGGACTGGCTGTCTGGATTAGCGGTGCCATCCGCGGTGGAGTATGAATCTAGCGCCTTTACACTTGTTGCATCCTCTGCGCTGTTGCATGTCAGCGAGGCTGCCTCCGCTTCACCAAGCGAGACAGCGCTGTTAGATTTTGAATGCAGGACGACGAGCGGTTCTGTTTCGATTCTTCGAAGGGAAGCGGGACGCAGAGGTGAGGCGCCAGACTTGGGTGAGAGAGTGCCCAGCGCAGACGAGCGCCGGGACATGCGCTCCGTAAGTCTGGCTCGCTTGGTTGGACTGGTAAGCGTTCCCGGCGACGGCACATTGTCCCAAGCGGCTACGCCCAGGCTAGGGGAGGCAGCTTCGAGAGGCAAAGGCAGGGGCTCGAGACTAGGCTGGGAGTCGATGTCGTCGTGGTGATGTAGGCGAACCTCTGGCTGGCTCTCACTGCGGCCAAAAGGGCTGCGAAGCTCGAGGAAGGAGGGCTGGATGGCATCAAAGAGGCTTCCGAGATCCTTGGCCGGGCGAGTAGGAGTCTTGGAAGGTACTAGCCTCTTGCTCGGCGAGACAGAAGCACGCGGTTTGGTGGGAGAGCTGCTGGCGCTCCTTTTGAGTGGACGGCTGCTTGGTGTCAGTGCCAATGCGGGAGTGGATGCTGACGAGGTGCTCTGCGCAAGGGTGGGAGAAGGTGGACGGGGCGGACATTGCGGAAGGAGACCTGATGAATTGGCGGAAGCTGACGGTGTTCCTGCCGCCAAAGTTTTGGGGGTGACTGGGGATGTGATTACTGGGTTTTGGGATGATGATGCTTTGCGCGCGGATGTGTTGGCTGCTCCTCTGCGGGCAAGTGACTGCCTGGTTTGGTTCGCGTCCGGCTGGGGCTGCGGCTCGATTGGGCTGGCCAGGGTATTCGTGCTCCTTTTCCGCTGAGCTTGGGTATCGGAGAGGTTCTCGGTAGTGCGTCCGATCTGGAGATGCGGTAGTTTGGCCGTAGATGCTGGCGATGAAGAGCCAGTCAGCTGACGGGCACGCCTGCCGTATGTAACTGCGGAAGGCTTCCGCCGAACAGGGGTGAAGTCCATCTCCGTGCCCTTGCGCTGCCGTTGGCCGGTTGCTCCTCTATAGCACTACAGAAAGGTCGCAACAGCGCACGACGATGTGCGCGTATCCTCTTCTGCGCCAAGAGACTAGGACAATCCCGCCTGAGAGCGATCGGAGACCTCCGATCTTGAAAAAGCGGCAGCGCGTGTCGGGTCTACCGGGCGAGGATAACGCTGTTGGCACATTCGTTGAGATCCTTGTACTGAGATGCCACTGAAGCGTGCTAGTGACAATAACTGAGCCGTAAGTGGGCCAGATGTGGTCAATAATCACAGCAAAGAGGAGCACGAATGTGCGTTTCGAACCATCGCTACGCCTAGAGTAATCACGCCTAAAGTCACCACCCTTTTTTGGCTCGTCACCTGTGACTGCTATGCAGACCAAATCTCGCAATCACACGTCGTGATCATAAGCTTGAATAGCGGACCCAGTATTTTCGTGCAGGCCACAGCTTGTCGGCGTGCGAAGGACTCCTGACCACGGATGAGTGTAGGAGTGAGTGCATGTTTGTACGTACATAAGTTCTTATCATGCCGGTGCGAGGTTACTGGTGTAGAGTGAAATCGCAGAAGTGGAGTCACGTGCATGAAAGACGCGTTCGTAGTCATAGCCAGCTAGATTTGTATCATTATATAAGAACCATTGCGAATCATGAATAGGAAGCTCAAGGTTAGGGCATGGTACTAGCTGGGTTTTAAATAGCTAGCGGTTGTGAGTGTTGATTGTGCATTATCGTGAGGATGTGGTAGTGACGCGGTGTGTTACTTTGTCTTTCGGTGTGCGGATCGCGACGCAATTTCGATCTGGCAGAGAGACATGATGAGGTCTCTGACACCGTTCAGCAGCACGGCGTTGGCCATTGACAGCACCACCATCGCAGTGTCCCTCTCGTCGCCGCCTGGACCGCACTGAACCACGACCGGGTAGGCAAGTGTATACTCAGCCCTGCACTGGCAACAAGCAGTGAAGACGCCCATCTGCCAACGCGCCGGCCAAGCATCGCTTCTCACGGCGGGACCAGAGCGCTCCTACGCCGGCCGTGTCTTGTTGCGTTGCCAGCTCGCCACACTTGAACCCAAAGCTATCCATCCTGGAGCACCAGCGTCGGGAAGTACGCAGCTCTAGCCCACCTAGCCAGCATGTATTCGGAGGAGAATCGGCTCGCATCGTTTACAGCGTCGTCGTCCGCGCCGGCGTCTGGCTCATCAAAGAGGAAGCAGTCTAGCAAGGCATCAGCACAGCACATGCAATGGCCACATCCGACGACGGGTAGGAGCGCCAAAACTTCGGGCATCCCCACGCCTGCCGTCCTCGCCAAGCACGGATTCTACTATCAGCCCACCGACGATGCGACCGATGGCGTTGCCCACTTTCTGTATGTTCATGCGGTCGTCTCTGGATGGCGTGCGGGGGACGACCCTCTGGCACGGCTGGAAGAGGCGCTGCCCGGCAACGGCTGGTGCAGGCTCTTTTGGAGCGACCAGCAGCGGGTTCAGGCTCCGGATGGCGGAGGGTGGATATGGAAGAGGGAGGATCTGCTCCCCACAAGCAAACCCATGGTCGACGCGAGAAGGGAGACGTTCGGCAGCCATTGGCCGTATGATGGCAAGAAGGGCTGGAAGCCCACTAGCAAAAAGCTGGCGGAAGCTGGCTTCTATTTTACGCCGACGGACGAGGAGGAAGACAGCGCTACGTGCATCTACTGTAACAAGAGCCTAGGTGGTTGGGAAAAGGGCGACGACCCCACCCACGAGCATCAAAAACGGGAGCCGGACTGCCCTTTTTTCAACTGCGCGCTGGCGGTCGAGCGGGAGCCGGAGCCGATATCGGCGGCGGACGCGGGCGAGGAAGAGGCGGCCGAGGAGCTGAAGATGCCCAAGAGGGGCGCACGGGCAGTGTCGGCAGCCATGCGCAAGCCATCCACAAAAGTTAGCAAGGGGCGGAACACGCGCAAAGCCACCGGACCAGACGAGGACGAAGCGCCGCCGGCTGTTGAAAACAACAACGACAGCGGCAATGACAACGACGACGATGAAGACAAGGACAAGGACCCGGCGGTTACGCCAGGGAAAGAGACAAGGGGCGTCGCACCCGCGGCGGAGCGGGAAGAGGAGCTGCAGGCAGCGGAGGAGATCGCTGTCAAGAAAACGGCGCGAAAGACGCGCAGTGTGTCGGTCAAGAAGAGCGCAGCCGCGGAGCCAGCAGGGAGGGATGCTGTGGCGGGTGAGGCAGTGGCTGCGGCGGAGATGGAAGCGGAGGCGGCAGGGGAAGCGGAAGCGGAAGCGCAGCTGGGGCAGGGGAGCAGGGCGGGTGCGCGGCCGAAGCGGGCGGCGAGCCGGCGAGCGACACGCGCCATCGGGCTGCTGTCAGCGGATGACGACGTGGACCGGATCCCGCGGCGGCCAGATCCGGAAGACCTGGAGCGGCGCGAGCAGATCCTCTCGGACCCCATCCCGTTTCCCACGTCCGGCCCGAGCGACACCGCGCCCGCCACCGACCCAATCCTCCCCGCCACCCCGAAGCGATCACGCTCGAAAAGCAACAAGCTCAACGAGGCGAAACCGGCCCCGCCAGAGCCCGAGCCGGAGCCGGAGCCGGAGGTGGAGGAGGAGGAGGTGGAAGAAGCGGGGGAGGCGACGGTGGTGGAGCACGAGGTGGGCGGGGGGGATGCGGCGGTGGACGCAGAGTGGGTGCTGGAGGGGGGTGTCGCGGGGGCGCTGCCGGCACTGGCGACGCTGGAGCTCGACGAGCGCGCGCGCGCACAGCCGCTGGGCGCATGGCTCGAGACACAGGCCGAGGCAGCCGCCGCCGAGATGCGCGACCGCGCCGCGCGCCAGCTTCACGACCTCGAGCTCCAGCTCCACCACGCCCGAACCGCCGTCGAGCGCGCCCTCCGCGGCGGCGCCTAACTCAAATCCCCCCCACCCACGCTTGTAGCATACCCCACCCACCTGTAGCATATTACCCCGTATCATCACCACGCGGAAACAGCGCGCATTCCCGGGGACAAGCTTCGATTGTGTAGCGGGCAGTTGCAGTTACAGTACATTGCGATGCAGTGCAGAGGAAAGGGTTAGGGGTCGGCGGGCCAGATGGCAGCAGCGACGTCGCGGCAGAGGGCGAGTTTCTTGAACTGGGTTTCGGGGGTGATTTCGTTGCCGTGGACGGTGGAGGAGAAGCCGCACTGCGGGGAGATAGCGAGCTGGGCGGTGCCGTTGGGGACGTACTCGGCGGCCTGGCGGATCTTGGCGGTGAGCGAGTCGACCGACTCCATCTCGGCAAACTTGCTCGAGACGAGGCCAAGAACGACGGTCTTGGTGGCGGGCAGGTGGCGGAGCGCGGAAAAGTCCTTGCCGGACCGCTCGTTCTCCCACTCGAGGAAGAAGGCGTTCAGGTTGAGCTTCTGGAAGAGAACCTCGGCGATCGGGTTGTAGCCCTGCTCGGAGCCCTGGGCGAAGAACTGCGAGCGGAAGTTGCCCTTGCACAGATGGATCGCCGCCACCATGTCCTCGGGCTTGCTGGCCAAGCTCGCGTTGATCAGCGCCGCGTAGTCGTGCGGCAGCTGCTCCAGATCCTCGCCACGGCTGGCAGCCTGGGAGCGCATGGTCTGGTCGCACAGGTAGGCGAGGTTGGTGTCGTCCATCTGGATATACCGGCAGCCGGCGGCGTAGAGCGCGTCGATCTCCTGGCGGTAGACCTGCGCCAGGTCGGCGAAGAACTGCTGCAGATCGGGATACGCCTCGGTGCTGATCGCCTTCCTGCCGCCACGGAAGTGGCACATGGTCGGGGAGGGGATGGTGATCTTGATGCGGTGGTGCTGCTCCTTGGGCACGACGCTCTGGAGGAATTTGAAGTTCTCCACCTCGATCGAGTGGTTGTGCTTCAGCTTGCCGGTGACCGAGAGCGTCGGTGGCACGCGGCCATCCTTCTGCTCCAGGGTGTTCTTGGAGATGGTGATGCCCTCGATGTGCTTGAGGAAGTCGAGATGGAAGTACTCGCGGCGGAACTCGCCATCGGTGAGCTCCTGCACATTGTTGTCGAGCAGCTGCTGGACGTGCGTTGCGATCTCGCGGTCCTCGACGCTCCGCAGCTCGGCGGCCGAGATGCTGCCGGCGGCGAACGCGGCGCGCGCATCGTGGATCGCCTTGGGCCGCAGGAACGACCCGACGTGCGCGTGGCGGAAAGGCGGGTTCACCACCAGCGAAGACGGAGCACTGCCTGAAGGGAGAGACATCTTGATCGAAGAACTTGCGCGGGATGGGAGTGGGGAAGCAGACAAGGACCGCGGAGAGAAACAGTGGAAGGTAGTGGGAAGTACAGGCGCAAGCGGCGGACCACCCACGGCCAGAAGAAAATGTTTCTTCCACCTGCGGGGATGTCGGCTTGTGGCGGCGGTCGGATCCAGGAAGGAACAGTCGCACACGCATGCACGGCCCGCACTGGCCGAGGCGGCGCCGGTGTCGTGTGTTTGTCAACGTGCAACGTGCCGGCGCACAAGTGTCAGCGTAAGCCGAGAGCTGCGGTGTCAATGCTGAACGCTGTGCGCTCGTTCAACGCCGAGTGGTTGAGGTACGGTGGCGCGACTACCATGAACAGTAGAGAGGCAGCGCTTCGACGCCGGATATCAAGGCAACTGCACGCCTTGTCGCACGACATATCCCTTGGCGGGCATAGGTTGGCATCGGGACGAATTCGATATCGGGCTTCTCATCACACCATCGGGAGATGGAGAGGCAGAGATTGCCGGCGCGAAGAATGCCGAGCGCTGCTTCCATTCTCCCCACAGCGGCACTCGCTCAGCCTGGTCTTGTCCTCGCCTTCCTTGCGGGGAGGGGCTGGTTGGTTCGGTGATCTCGTACTGTCGATCTCGTTCTTTTGGAAGGATGTGCGTCCACGTCCCCTCTTGTCTTTCTTCCACCGCTTTCTGCCCATTGTTTTTCTTGCTCTGCTCAGGTATTTGTCGCCGTCGGTAGCCAGCCATGTCGCTCAACGCACAGCAGATTTTCGACCTGACCGGCGTGGTTGCGCTGGTCACGGGGGGTGGGACGGGGCTGGGGCTGACGGCGGCGCTGGCGCTGGCGTCGAATGGCGCCAAGGTGTACATTACAGGCCGACGCAAGGAGCGGCTGGACGACGCGGTGGCGGCGTACTCGGGGCAGGTGGGGTCGGGCGAGCTGATAGGGTAAGTGTTCCGTACGCGCTGCGGTGGCGAGTGTGGGTTGCTTCGATGTGCTGACGTTGATTGCGCTTGTGACGGTTGTGGCGGGTTAGGATCCAGGGTGATGTGGGGTCGAAGGAGGAGCTTGCACGGGTGGCGGCCGAGGTCAAGGCACGCGATGGGCGGCTGCACGTGCTGGTCAACAACGCCGGGGTCGAGGGGCCGGTGACCAAGTTTACGGAGGAGCAGGTGGGCACGCTGAGCGCCGACGAGCTCGCCGCCGCGCACCTCGCCAACGAGGACTTTGCCAGCTGGGACTCGGTCTTTCGCATCAACACCGCCGCGGTCTTCTTCAGCACGATGACCTTCCTCCCCCTGCTCGCCGCCGGCAGCACGCGCCCCCCCAAGGCGGCACCCTGGACGGCGGCGGTGGTCAACATCACCTCCATCTCCGGCATGGTCAAACTCAGCCAGTTCCACTACGCCTACAACGCGTCCAAGGCCGCAGCGGACCATATCTCGCACATGCTCGCACACGAACTCCGCTTCCGCTCCAACCTCCCCATCCGCGTCAACGCCATCGCGCCCGGCCTCTTCCCCTCCGAAATGACCGCTCCAGGCCGATCCACCAACGGCAAAACCGACCCCGCCCTCGTCACAGGCCACGCCAACCCCGCTGGCAGAGTCGGCACCGAAGCCGAATTCGCAGCCCTCATCCTCCTCCTCGCCTCCAACCAGTTCATCACCGGCCAGACCATCGCCGTCGACGGCGGCTTCGTCACCGCCGTCCCTTCCACCCGATAGACTCCCCACCCGCACCTCACCTACGCCCACCCGCTTTTATTCTCAGTTTGCGCCGTGATAAAGTGCGCAAGTCCATGCGGCAAGTCACGTTGGTATTGCCTGAGATGCGTGCGCGCCCTGTGGGCAGAACAAGGAACGCTGGATATACGTGCGAGGACGGGGACACAGGGAAACAAAGTCGGGCCGTGTATGCATGCATGCGTCGATCAAGCCAAATGGGCAATAGTATGTATACGAAGCGAGACAGACGTCCGCGCAAGAGCGAAATGTGAGCCGACGCGGCAATGGAACGCTGCATCGACACCAGCTCGGATGGGGTAAGAGAGAAGCAGACAGACAACGATATGGCTCAGCTGTTCGCCAAGATCAGTTAGCGCTGGGCGTAGCTGAGTGGGTATGATCGTTCTGTTTGCCCTCTTCGCAGATGGGTACGGAAGTGAGCCACGGGTCCTTAAGCACATCGTCCATCGTCCATCGACCCTTGGGATCCGGACAGAGCATCTTCTTGAGCAAAGGTCGACAGTCTCTAGGGCTCAGATTGGACAGAGGCGAGGGCGCCGGATTCGAAAGGTACGACTGCACGTAGTCCTTGAACGTCGGGTCCGACATCTTGGCTACCCTCCACGGAAGTTCCTGGAACTGCATGCAGTAGAAGACCACCGCCGCTGCCCAGACATCGACCAGACGCGCATCATACTCCTTCTTTTCAAACTGCTCGGGAGCGATGTAGGGCTCGGATCCACAGAGGCCCTTGCTGTAGTGGGTCGACTTCTCCCAACACATGCGGAAGACGTCCGAGACGCCGAAATCGGTGATCTTAATGTGGCCGTGGCCGTCCAGAAGCAGATTCTCGGGCTTGATGTCTCGGTGAGCAACGCCCATGGAATGCAGATACGCGATACCATGAAGGATCTGCTTGAAAGAGCATTCCACTTCGGCCTGCGACATGCCTCCGCGCTTGATGGCAGCGTAGAGGTCTCCGCCGGGACAATACTCCATCACCTCGCACCAGTGCCGATTCTCATCCTGCACCAGATCCACCGTCTCGACAATGTTGGTGTGATGCAGGGTGGACGAAATGCAGAATTCCGAAGTGAGCTTCTTGACGTACTCCTTTTCCGTCTCGTTTTTTCTACGCTTTCGGAACTCCTTGACGGCGTAGAGCTTCTCGGTAGAGCGGTCCCACTTGTGCGCAAGCCGGACGACGGCCGTGGCGCCCTTGCCAATGGCTGCCTTTTCGCAGACGCCGTACTTCTTGAGCAAGCTTGCATTCTCGCCGCCTACGGTGCTGCCGCCCTTCTTGCTGCCGCTGTCCGACTTGCCGTGGCTGGCGGCTGAGCCGCGTCGGGAGAGTTTGGGTGCGCTGCCCATGATCATGTCGCGCAAGGTTGAGCTTGCAGTCGACTTGGCATCGCCGTCCTTGCCCTTGTCCGACTTTTTGCTCGACTTTTCCGGCTTGCCCTTGGCGTCCCAGTCGCGCAGAGCGGCCACGGTGAGTCGGCTGCCCTCAGTAGCGCCCTCACCTTTCCCAGCGTCACCCTTGGCAGCGTCACCTTTGGCGGTATCTTTGCGGTTGATAGACACGTTGCGGCTCGGAGGCTGGCTGGTGGGCGGACTCTGCAGATTCATGGCCTGGTAGGATGCGGCCAGACCGGGCTCTTCCAACTCATTGCGCGGGCTGGTAGGCGGTGTGGAGGCGCGACTGAGCGCAGGAGAGCGGAGAGGAGAGATGTGGCCGCTGCCTTGCGGACAGGCGGTATGGCGAGGGGAAGGGCGCTCCCTACTGGGGCTATGGGCATCGGTAGACTTGTCCTTGTCTTTGTCCTTGTCCTTATCCAGATGACCAGTGGCGCCAGAGAGCATTCTGCGGAACATGCCCTTACTCTCCTTCTCCTTGGTTTTCTCCTTTTCCTTTTCAAGACCGGTGGAACCAAGGCGGGAATGTTCGGATGCCGGCGAAGGTCGCTCGGGCGGGCGGTTGACAGCGTTGGCAAAGGTGGCGCCAGTGGTGCCATTGAGGGTATTGTGGCTCACCTTGGTGGAGGCCGGGGCTTTGGAGGGAGACATGGCGCGAGGGGGAGGGGAGCTGGGACGCGAATCGCGCAGCTTCTCGTCGGAAGCGGTCGGGAGAGCTGCATTCACAGCAGAAGGCCGGCGAGAAGAGGCGACAGAAGAAGCGCCGGTGCTGTTGGCGCTAGAGTCAAAGAAGCCGACCATCTGAGGCGCAGAGGGGGTTGTGAAATGGGCTCGAATGTCGTAGGGGCTGTTCTCACGCGTCAGCTCGAGACGAGCGGTGAGGCCTTCGGGCTCTTCCATCTGGCTACCGTGCTTGACAATGTTCTGGTCCTTGCTCTGCAGACCGCTGAGGCGATGCTTGGGGTATCTGTCACGGTCGGGAGAGGGAGGTCGAGATAGGTTGGATTCGGTTTCGCTGTCCGAGAAGACCATCATATCGCGCGCTCTGATCTCTCGTTCTTCGCTGGGGACGCGCACGCTGCCGTCGCGCATAGCTGCCTGGATGCGGTCGGAATAGGGTGTTGCCATAAGCGGCTTGGGTTCACACTTGGCCAAGATGGCATTCGCCTTGGAAGTGGCAGCGGCAGCAGGAGCAGCTACGCCGTTCGGCTTCGCTTGTGACGCAGTAGCGGCGGGCGCGGTGGTGGCGGTAGGGGAAGCAAAAGCAGGGGCAGCGCTAACGGCAGTGGCAGTGGCAGCGGGGGAACTTTGAGAAGGAGGTTCTTGATGCTCTTGACTGTGGCTAGTCTTCTGTTCACCCGGTTCTTTGGGAGGGGTACCACCTTCTAATGAGGCTTCTTCCGAGGTTTGTTGAGGCCCCGCAGTTTGTGTGAGGCCGGACGACATCACGTCGAACGGTAGAGGACGTGGCGGGTATGTGCTGCGTGCTGCTAGGAGATGGTATGATAGACAGAAGACGTGTGATATGAGATGGGTCTGTCAAAGACAGCGCGTGAAGGAAGCGAAGAGATGATCTGGCTGGCTGCGCGCTTGCAGGAGGAAGCGGGGTGACTGAGCCAATTTGGCGTCAACGCAACGCAGGCAGCTATCTCCGGTCACCTCACACGAGACAATGCGCAGCTACTGGTGAACGCTGTGGCAAAGAAGCTGCTAGCAGTGTGCGGTGGCGGGATGTGGGGAGGGAAATGAACCAAGACCGAAGCAGGGCAAAGGCAAAGGGCAAAGACAAGGGCAAGGGCAATGGCAAGGGCAAGGGCAAGTGGCAAGGGCAAGGGCAAGGGCAAAGGCAAGGCGGGCCAAACTAGGGCGGGGCGGCCATAGCAGTCGTCCGTCGTCACAGCGTGAGTGCGTAGAGTGGCTGCCATTGCAGCGCTAGTGAACCGACAGCCTGGGGAGAAACTGGCAACTGTAAAACTCCCACTCTAGCCACTGCTCCTACGGCTCTTTGCCCGTCGAACTCCAATCCGACTTAGCATCCAGCCAGCCAGCCAGCCGTCCATCAAGTCACTCATCACGTTTGCAAACAGCGCCGTGATTTGGGCTGCATTCAATCCTGGATGCAATTCGGACGGCTTTCATTTGGCTGCTTTGCTTGCGAATCGAGTGACGCGCTCGCTGACATAGAACGGAGAGACGTCCCAGGCTTTGGCCCACTCCTTTTCCTTTTTTTCTCTTTTTTCTCTGCTCAGTACAAGGCCAGGAAGAGGGCCAGAAAAAAGGCCAGTAGACAAAATTGGGGACTCGATCTGCATAGCCCTAGGCAACAGTGGCTTCCGCCCTTAGCACAGGACCCGGCCCTCCGCTGAGAGACAACTCGCCCGCCGTGCGTGGCAACTGGGAAGGGTCGACACGAAGCCGCCCCTTGCCTCTTAGACGACGTGCTGGTTGCTATGCGGCGGGCGGTGCTGGCGAGTCGCGCTTTCCTTGCAGCCGCGCCAATTCTGCTTGTGGGCTGTCATTCATTGTGATCCCATTGGCCCGTTTGCTGGTTCTGTCATTTTTTTCGCATTCATCCCCCTTGTATCGCACGGCAATGCAAAGCTGCCAACCGCATCGCGTTGCGTCAAAAGTTGCGCTGGCCCGCTATCAATTCAATGAGACGCTGCCCTAAACCCAGCCCCACATTCACATCCATAATGTTGAATATGATTATTGCTTGCACGACTCGCTTTTGGCACACACACATCCCTCCCGCTCTGCACGCTTGTTAGTCCCTCTCGGTTGCTGGCCTGTACGTCTTCTATCCTGAAGACCGTTGGCATTCTTCCATTCCTGGAACGCAGTCTAGACATGGAAGGCACGCTGAGGAATGCGGGCGCAGCATGCTCAGGTCCGAGACCGAGCTTGATCCAGCGAACGGCGCAGATCCTACGCCTGGTCTGCTTCTACACCACAGCTCGTGCCTACGGCACACCGCTCGCAAGCCAACGTAAAGATGGTGGGCAATGAACGGCGAGTAACCGAGACGTAATGTTCTCCGGCCGAGGGTCCAGGGTTTAGCGTCCGGTCCAGTCGCCTAAATTATCTACGGCGTTGATCTGCAACGACCTGACATCTCTTTGCAGCCTTGCCGCGCCGCTGTTATGTAACGCGCGGTTTGAACTGCTTTATCGGCCGATACAGTGTTCGACGACAAGCCCACTACCTGCTATCGCCAGATGAACGACAACGGAAAACAGACCGCCGTCACCCGTAACTTCATCATAGACCGCATAGCTAGAGGCTTCCGACGCTTGTATATATATACATGCATCGCTGCGCTGAACCGCCGAACGAGATCTATCAGCAGAAAGAGACAGAGGCACCATACCATACCGATAAAGCTAGCCAAATACAGTAACTTGAACGGCTGTTAGAACCCTGGCCGTCAGTCACTCGTTTTCCGGAACTCGGAGGCAGAAAGTTCTCAAGTAGTCGTTCGTGGTGGAACGGTTGCAGCCTTCTCTACCAGCCTTCGAAGGTCGGAGATAGGGAGTTAGATTACAAGATGGCTTCCTCCTCGTCGACGGCCGCGGCTGGGGCCGGCACCAACGGTCGGCCTGTTGTGTTCATGGACATCTCGATCGGGGAGAACGCAGCGGGCCGCATCAAGTTCGAGCTCTTCTCCGACATTGTGCCGAGGACCGCTGAGAACTTCCGGCAATTCTGCACGGGCGAGTACCGCCCGAACCACGTGCCCGAGGGCTACAAGGGTTCGATCTTCCACCGCATCATCAAGGACTTTATGTGCCAGGGCGGCGACTTTCTCAATGCCGATGGCACGGGCTCGCGCTCCATCTACGGCGACACTTTCGAGGACGAGAACTTCCGGCTCCAGCACGACAGCGCTGGTCTGCTCAGCATGGCCAACTCTGGGCCGGGCACCAACGGCTGCCAGTTCTTCATCACCGCCCAGCCGTGTCCGTTCCTCGACGGCAAGCACGTCGTCTTTGGCAAGGTCGTCGACGGCCTCCTCACGCTTCGCAAGATGGAAAACGTGCCCACCGGCGCGCAGAACAGACCCAAGATCCCCGTCCGAATCACGCGTAAGTACCCACCTTCCGCTGCGCTTGCGCCCCCGCTGCATCTGAAGCAAGGAGCCTTGTCACTGACCGTGCCATGCCGCCATCGCTTCTCCAGAATGCGGCGAAATGTAAAAGCTGCGAGCCCTCGCCCGCCTACGTGCTCGGGAAGCGAGCAGCCCTTGTATACCAGTATGGTTTGCAGCATCTCGCTGTTCCCTGCCCAACAATGTGATAACAGACCACTATGCCAAACAGGCATGGCATCTCCTACAGAAGGCAGCGTGCGACTATCGTACGAGAGCGTCGCGGTCCCGTCTCCACAGTATGACAAAGCGCAAAAGTGCTTAATCTCGGAGATCTTTGTCCAACTGCTGTTGCGCGCGTGCTAATTTCGTATTGTCAGATCCGGCAAACTGCCACTGCTTTCTCTCGGCGCTTGATGCACGCTGCTACACTCCGCATAGGAGCCCTAAATGAAGCGCAAGGCTGAGCCGAGGCCGTGTGCTGCGGTAGACTTGGACGCTCTCGTCCAATGTGTGCGAATTGTTGTTTCGGGCTGCCATGGCGTCGTTGTAAGATGGCGAAGGCGCGAGGGAGCGATGTGAAAGGCAATACTCGTAGCCTAAGATGCGTCATGATGTAGTGATCGATGGCAGGCGAATTCAAAGATCATTCGAAACATTGTGGGATGTTGGTTCGAATAAGGGGCGACGATTTGTATTCTGACGTGCGCTGCTTTTTCTGCCTGTGTAGTGACGCTTTTCTGCGTGGATCGGCGGGAATAGAGCGTTGGCCGCTAACTACAGCGCCTGCAGCTTAACACTTTGCTTCAGCGTTGCGTATGCAGCAGCGGCGCTACAGCCACGACGACGACGAAACGGCGATAGCTCAGTTCGGTGTCAAGCACAACCGGCTCAGCCCATGATCGGAGCAACGGCGATAGCAAACGGTCTGCCCAGCAAATAAAATCCGCTCCGTCAGACGGCCGAGTGAATCCTCGCTGTCGCACCAAACCGGGGTAAGGTAAGATAGAATCTCGAAACCGGAATGAATTGTCTACTTTGAGGGACAATAGAAAACATAAGGAAGAAGATCCCACAATTCGAAATGTGCGATGTACTGATCTGAAATCCGTGTCTGATCTGTGGAATTGATGACGCGCCTGTGCGGCAAGTGGCAGGCGGTGGAAGGAGTCAACCCTGCGGGCGGAGCACAGATCAACACTTTGTTGGCCTTCTTATTCGTCTCGTATTGCAGCCAAGCCAAGAGGTGCTTTATCGGAGCAGATCAGCTGGACGGTCAGCAGCGAACACCGTCGAAATCGTCCACTGCCAACAGCCATCCCATCGCATCCCAAAGAGAAGAACTCTCCATCGTCCATATATATAGAGATTCCACCTTGATCGACGTCACTTTTTCTTTCGATACCACATCCATTTCCCACACTTCTTCCCCAACACTTCGCCACAATTACCGAAGCATCTAGCACCATGTCTGCCCTCGACTCCCTTAAGCAGTACACTGCCGTCGTCTCTGACTCTGGTGACTTCGAGTCCATCGATGTCTACAAGCCCCAGGACGCCACCACCAACCCCGTACGTATTCCGCGTCCCTGGCCCATGTCTTTTCTTGTAGCTTGGCCTAGCCGTTCCAATACTGAATCGGAGCTATTACGGACAAGATGTACTGACTGTTGACCCCGTTGCTGTTGTATTTATGTCATTTGCAGTCGCTTATCCTTGCCGCTGTCAAGCAGGAGAAGTACGCGCGACTCATCGATGTTGCGGTCAAGTACGCCAAGGAGCAGTCCTCTGACAAGACCAAGCAGCTCGAGCTCGCTACCGACCGACTTCTGGTCGCTTTCGGCGCCGAGATCCTGAAGATTATTCCTGGCCGAGTTTCGACTGAGGTCGACGCCCGACTTTCTTTCAACAAGGAGGCCACCATCGAGAAGGCTAAGCACATCATCGCCCTCTACGAGTCACTGGGCATCAAGCGAGAGCGTGTCCTGATCAAGATTGCCTCCACCTGGGAGGGTATCCAGGCTGCCCGAGAGCTCGAGCAGAACCACAACATTCACTGCAACCTGACGCTCCTCTTTGGCTTTGGCCAGGCCGTCGCCTGTGCTGAGGCCGGTGTCACGCTGATCTCGCCCTTTGTGGGCCGAATCCTGGACTACTACAAGAAGGCCGAGGGCAAGGAGTACGCTTCGCACGAGGACCCCGGTGTTCAGTCTGTGCAGAAGATCTACAACTACTACCGACAGCACGGCTACAAGACAATTGTGATGGGCGCCTCGTTCCGAAACATTGGCGAGATTCTCGAGCTTGCTGGTTGCGATTTCCTCACCATCTCGCCCAAGCTTCTCGAGGAGCTCAAGAACACGCCAGGCCCCGTCGAGCAGAAGCTCTCGGCCGACAAGGCCAAGGCCGCCGAGGCGCTGCCCAAGGTTTCCTACATCAACGACCACGCTGCCTTTTTGCTCGACCTTGCCAAGGACCCCATGGCCACCACCAAGCTCGCCGAGGGTATTGCCGGCTTTGCCAAGGACGGCGCCACCATGGAGCAGATGATCGCCGAGAAGCTCTAAAGGAACGCCTTTGTCGACCCACACTATGTCCTGACCCTGGCCCATCCCACATGCCGCGACGCGCATGCGCCCTCCCGAGCCCATGTCGTCCTGTAAAATAGTAATGCAACAACAGCAACGTCTTTCCAGTCTTGCAATCCCGCGAATGTGTTTGCGCCCCACGCAGCGTCAGCGACGCTGGTGGCGATATCCTGCGGCGATACACAGTTCTGTAAAGTGTGTTCGACAGTATTACCAGTCACACTGAGAATGAGAATGAGAATGAGGATGAGGACAAGTGTGAAGGGTGGAGGGGTGAGGGTAGTGTGAGTGGTTGGGAGGTGACTTTTCCGGCCAAGCGCTCTCACGCGAGCAAGCGTTTCGACTACCATTCCACGCTCAGCACGGCGCGCACGCACACTGACCACGATCCTTTCCATCACCACGCACGCTCAACACACGCATTCGGCTCTGCAGCTCTGGAACTACGCTGAGAGGGCGGCAGGGTGCTGAGGATGCCGCAGGAGACGCTGAGTTTTCCGCCGCTGTACTGCGTCGTGGGCGCGTACCGGCTCGCGCATGATGCGGCGCTGTGGAAGCCGATGTGGGCCAAGTGCGCCAAGGCGGCCAAGCAGGCGGGCGTGATCAGCCTCGTCTGGCTCGTCGTCACCTGGCCCTTGCAGCGCCTGTTCGTGCACTACTTCATGTCGGCCTCGGCGTCCATCACCGGGTTTGCCGGCGTCTATCAGCGCGTCGTCGACACCGCCCACATCTCGGACGGCCGCCTCCCTTTCCGCTTTCTCGTCCCTAGCCTGCAGAGTACGTGCGAGCCTGCGCTTGAGAGCGCCCTGCCCCGTCCCCGTTGCTGACACAGCCCGCCATCTGCTTGTCTTTTTTCTTGCTTTTTTCCTGCTGGCAGCGTTCACGACGTTCATGTTTGTCATGGGCCAGGTGAACGCCATCATGGAGTTCTGGCTGCGCAGGAAGCTGCGCGAGTGCAGGAACACCGCCTACCTCGCCGCTGTCCGCTCGCGAGGCAAGTCGGCCGACTGGTGGACCGAGTACGTCGAAGAGTTCTCCAACCCGCCCGCCGAGAAGGCGGTCAAGCAGGCCAGGAAGCAGGGCCTCTACTTCCGGCTGGCCAGTCCGCTCGTCCGCTTCTTTGTCCTCAAAGGTAGGTACGCTGTCCGTGCCGGCTGGTGCGCTGGCGAGTATACTGACGCGCTCACGTTGTGTGCACTGGCTGCGGCGGGGTGCAGTGCTGCTGCTGCCGGTCGACTTTGTGCCGTTCTTCGGCATGGCGCTCGGTGCGGCGCTGCGGTCGCTGAGCTACGGGCGGCAGCTGCACAAGTCGTTCTTCGAGGCGAAGCGCATGTCGCCGCTGCAGGTCGAGCTGTGGGTGACCGAGCGGCAGCAGCAGTACCGTGCGTTCGGCTTCTGTGCGGCGCTGATGGAGCGCGTGCCGCTCGCCGGGCTGGTCTTCTCGGTCTCGAACCAGATCGGCGCCGCCATGTGGGCGCACGACCTCGAGAAGCGCCAGCAGCACATCCGCGCCTCTGGCCAAACCGCTCAGGTCGAGTACAAGGACAAGCCTACGCTCAAAAAGCTCTACAAAGAGGTCCAGAAAGCCGACGCCGCCGTCGTGCCCCAGCCCGGCACTCACGGCGAGGCGGACGCGGGCGAACAGGACGACGCCCCGCCGCCAAGGGATCATTTTGCCGGTGAGGGTCTCGCAGTGCTGCGCGCGCATGCGCAGCGCGATAGCACCGGCCGCCAGCGACGAGCAGCCGTGTTTACGCACCTCTCCTTTACCTTTCCCCTGAAACTGATCAGCCCTGCAACCAGTTCCCGGGACGCTTCCCGCAGCGTCGCCGCGGCGGCGCGCGCCGTAACCGCGCCGGCCACCACACAAGGCAAAGAGGCACAGGCACAGGCACAGGCGGAGACAGAGGGGGAGACAGAGGCGGAGGCAGAGGCGGAGGCGCCAAACGCGGTCGCGGCGCTCTACGTGGTCGGCTATGGTGGCGGGTTGGTGTCGGGCGATACGGTGGAGGTGGACATGGACGTGGGGCGCCACTGCACGCTGCTGGTGCTGACGCAGGGCAGCACCAAGGTGTTCAAGGTGCGCCGGTCGCGGCCGACGGCGGCGGTGGGGACGGCCGAGGTGCAGGCGAGCGACGCTGCGGGGGCGGGGCGGGGGACGCGGCAGCTGTTCCGCTTCCTGGTGCGGCCGCACGCGACGCTGGTGGTCTTGCCGGACCCGGTGACGTGTTTTGCGGCGGCGCGGTACGAGCAGGTGCAGCGGTTCGATGTGCGGGATGGCACCTCGTCGCTGGTTGTGCTGGACTGGCTGACGCCTGGCCGTACTGCGGTGCGGGAGGGTGGTGGTGGTGTGGCGGAGGGCGGTGCACGGACGTATGCGGTGCCGCCGCGCGCCGCCGAGCTGTGGGCGTTTGCGTCGTATCGCAGCCGCAACGAGGTGCGCGTCGCCGGCGTCGTGGTGGCGCGCGACCTGGTCGAGCTGGCCCAGGACGCCGCCGCCGCCCGCGCCCGCCCCTCGGAGCTCGCACGCCGCCACCGCCCCTACGCCTGCTACGCCACCCTCCTCCTCGCGGGCCCCGCCGCCGCCCCCGCCGCCCGCGCCCTCGCCGCCGAGTTCACCGCCCTCCAGCTCCGCCCCGCCCGCACGCCCCCCCCACTCCTCTGGTCCCTCAGCTCCCTCGACCACCCCTCCACGCCCCCGCTCACCCTGGTCCGCATCGCAGCCCCCGACGCCCAGACCGTCCGCGCCTGGCTCCGCCCCCGCCTCGCATCCCTCCGCCCCCTCATCGGCCCCGACCTCTACCGCCAGGCCCTGCCCTAACCCAGCCCACAAACCACATACCCTCCGTCCGTGCGTCCGTGGGGTTAGCAGCGTGAGCGGTGAAGAGCCAAAGTACAATGCCCCGTGCCAGACGCGCCCTGCTAGCGCTTCTTCTTGCGCGCCGACCACTTGTTCGCGAGGCCCAGCCCGAGACCCACACCGGGCGCGGGGGATGGGTCGCCCGACGCGGCGGGGGAGGGGTTGGCGGTGGATTGCGCGGGTGGTGGCGCGGCGGTGGCGGGGGGCGGTGGGGGGTGGACAAAGGCGGGGGGGAGGGGATCGGCGGGGTGTGCATAGGCGGCGTAGGCCGGGTGGGCTAGGCTGTAGGTGGGGCGGTCGGGGGCCGCGGGGCGGCGCCACCAGGCAAGGGGGCGGCGCTGGGCGGGTGCGCGCGGCGCGCGCTGCCCCAGCCCGACACGACGAAGCCGCTCCAGCCGCCGCAGGCCAAGGCCCGAGGTGAGCAGGACGGCGAAGAACGCAACGCCGCTGACCAGGGCAAACGCCCAGTCGAGCTCCTCCATATGGCTCTTGAGATTCATCCCAAAGAGGCCCGCCCAGAGCGTGCCGGCGCTGATGCCCATGGTCGCGATCGAGGTCTTGAGGTCCAGCGCCAGCAGCTTGTTGCGGTTGCTGTCGAGGATCAGCTCCACCACCTCCTGCGTGTTGGTAATGTCCGAGTGCAGCTGCGTCGTCTCGGCAACCACCTCCTCGACCTGCTTGTCAAACGACTCGAGCAGCAGCTCCAGCTCGTCCATCCCCGCACCGTCCGCGTCGCCCTCGTGCGGCACCGACGGCGCCGGCGCCGGCGACGAAAGATACATGAGCGCCATGTCCTCCTCGTTCTCCAGCACCTCCACCACCGCATTCTTGACCGCGCGCGCACGGCTCAGAAAGGCATTCAGCTTGCGCGAGACCTGCAGCAGCGTCCGCAGCTTTTCGCGGTCCACGTCGTCGTCCAGCTCGCTGAGGATTTGCGACGTCCACGTCCGCACCACGTCCAGCTCGATCCGCAGCGCGTCCAGCACCGAGACCAGGATCGACTCGAGTGCGCGAAACTCGTACGCCAGCCCGGCGCTGCTGTGATTATTGGTACTGCTCTGGGCGAGCATCTCATTGTGGGTCTGGCTGACGGGCGAGGGCGGCTGCGGGGCGACGAGGTTGTGCTGGAGGTTGTAGACAAAGGCCGAGTGGAGCTGCGAGTCGGTGGAGCCGTACGAGTCGAAGAGGAGGACCTTGTCCTTCTTGATCATGGCGCGGATGTGGAGGATGTTGACGAGGATGCCGCCACGGCGGGCGAGGATGGTGGGGACTAGGTTGGGGACGCGGCTGTCGATCTTGCGCAGGTCGCGCGGCTCGAGGCCGTGCTGCGAGCAGAGGCGCGACTTCTTGAAGACGCCCGAGGTCGACTTGGCCGAGCCGGAGCTGTCGAAGATGGTGCAGCGAAGCATAATGTCGGGGCTGAGCTGCGTTGTGCCGAGTCCGGCGAGCGGCTGGGGTGAGGTGTGCCACTGCGGCGCGGGCGGTGTCCCCGCCGCATCCGCGCTGCCGTTGCCGGCCCCTGCTGCGCCCGCCTTGGTTGCCGGCGCGCTAGTCGTCGCGTACATCCGGCTCGGCGCCAGCGTATACCGCAGCCGCAGCGACGACGGCCCCGCCTGCCCACCTCCACCACACAGCGTCACTATCCCCCGCACCGCACCCTCCGCCGGCGCGCGCACCAGGCAGCGCGACGGCGCCACCGCTCGCGCCTTGCCCTTGACATCGCCAACCAGCGCACCCACCTGCATCGCACACCGCCACGTCGCCGCAGTCCCCGTAGCCAGCGACCGCATCCTGGCTCAGATCTCGCTGCTGCGGTGGTGACCGTACGTGCACAGCCTGTCGATCGTCGCCTGCTTGCGTAGTGTGTGGTGGTGATAGGTGGTGGTGGTGGTTTCCTCCGCCCTCAACCCTCTGCCCTCTCCACATTAGGTGATTCGCTCCTTTCATCTGTGACTATTCTTCCTGAATCACGAATTCATCTCGCAGCGGCTCGGAAGCCGGCTTTCCTTCCGCGCATCAAGGCATTCTGTTAGACTCACAACTTCTTCTCAGCCCTCTGTTAGACTCCCTCTCAGCCCTCTGTTGGACTGGCGATCGGCTCGACTTGCCAGGGGCTGTGGTTGCTCGATGGATGTTGATATTGTGCTGGGGATAGGGGCGGCCCGTGGAGTGCGGCGTGCGTTTGGCAAGTGCGGTGAGAGTGATAGATACAGATGCGGAGCGCGGGGCGCGGGGCGCGGCTCAGAGCGGGAGATCGGCGCTCGAGTGGACGCTCTGCCCGGCGGCCGAGAAGCCCGACAGGTCCGGGTCGAACCACTCCAGGTCAGAGCTGCCCTCGGTGTCCGGGCCCGCCGTTCTGCGCTCGCCGTCCGAGCGTCTGCTTGCCGATTCCTCTTCCGGCGCGCCGCCCGCCTCGTCGCGGTCCAGCGGTGGCCCTTCGTCTACGTCCAGCGTCGCCTCGTCGTGCGCTGGCTCGACCGCTTCCGCACGGACGTGCAAATTGGACGCTGTGATCGTCGCGTCGCCGGTAGAGTCGGCCTCGCGCAGGCCGGACGACGAGGCAGAGATCGACGCGGACGGTGTATGCGTCGTCGAAGACGCTTGTTGCGAGAGCGCCGGTGAGGATTCGTTGGTCAGCGACGGCGACGGCATGCTGGCCGCGCCTGCGCCCGAGCCTGTGGCCGCGGTGCCACTGGCAGCTCCTTCTCGGCCGGATCTTCGGTCTCTTCGGCGTGTCGTGCGGAAGGCGCTGACGGTGGGCGAAGAGTTGCTGTTCTCTCCGCCGGCCCCGCTAGTGTCGCCTGCCGTACCGCCTTGTAGCTTTGCCAGCATGGCAGCAGCCACGTCCGATGGGCTCCCCTGCGCCGTCACCCCAGCGTTTGCATCCTCCACCAGCGAGCCGCTGCCTTCGCTGGCTGCCGCCCCGGCCTGCGCCCGCGCGTTGGTCTGCCTGCGTTCCCGCGCTTTCCGACGCTGCTTGTTCGGTGTTCCACCGCCGCTGCGTAACGAGCCGAGAAGCGTCTCCAGCACCGCGCTGTCGTCGACGCCCGCTTCTTTCCGTGCGAGCGCTTCCTGTCTCTCCTTCTCCCGCTCTTCGGCAGCTGCGCGTCGCTTCGCCTCCAGCGCCCTTTGCTCGCCGAGCCGTATGTTGTCCAG
Source organism: Tranzscheliella williamsii (assembly GCA_023212725.1). NCBI lineage: Eukaryota > Fungi > Basidiomycota > Ustilaginomycetes > Ustilaginales > Ustilaginaceae > Tranzscheliella > Tranzscheliella williamsii. Next base: position 11,479 of record JALBYF010000097.1, on the reverse strand, counting down.
CTTCACCTTTTTGTACGCCGCCAAAAACTCCTTAAAGATCCCGAAAAAGTCTTCGGTCCGCATCGTCTGGTTCGCCAACTGGCCCAGTCCACGCTTCTTCGGGTCGGGGCCCTCGCCAAAGTACTTCAGAGCCTCGTTGTAGACGCGCTCGCTGAACTGCACCTGGTCATTCAACCGTTGCAGCTCCGATGCGGCATCATTAAGGAAAGGGAGCATGATCTTGACATACGGATCCTGAAGATTCTCCTCCGACTCGTCCATCAGCCGATCCAGCTCCTTGCGGTGTTGAAAGCTGCCGGACTTGAGTTCTGCCAGGTCTCGTCGCAAATCCCACAGCTGCACCCGGCACGCCTCGGCCGGCAATTCCAGTTCCTCCATGAACGTCTCCACTTCCGGGAAGCATTTCGAGATCGTCCGCTCGATAAAGTGCAGGAGCGTCGTCCCGTCCGACGCCTTGGTATCCACCAGCTTGTTGATCGAGGTGATCTTGAAGCCGAACGCGCCTCCCTGCATACCCGTCGAATTCAGATAGTTGCCCATCATCAGGATCAGGCTAAGCAGCCGCGCAAATGCCTTGGCCTTGATCAGGCCCTCCGATGCATCCCGCACCTTGACCATGCCAGACTTGATCAGATCAAAGGTCTCCTTGTACTTGGTCATGTAGAGCAGCCCCTTTACTTTCTCTTTGAGATGTGGCACCGTCATCAAGAGAACCACGAGGCGGTCGGCAGGATGCAACAATCGGAGCTCTTCGTCTGATGCATTGCGGTACTCGCCAAGCTGGCCCTTGGTTTCGGATTCGGGGTAGTGTCGAAGCAACTCGGTCAGGAAACTCTGATCGAGTACCGCTTTGTCGCAGTTGATGATGTGATGCGCCACCTCTTCCGGTGAAGCTTGCTTGCTGTCCGTCAGGCTCGACTTGACACGCTTGAGCACCATTTCAATGCCCTGCCTTGTCTGCAAGCTGAGATGCGTCTTCAGCTCAAGCTTGTCCTTCTTGGCCGCGCCAGTCGTCCTCTTGACGGGTTGTTTTGCCTTGAAATCCTCCTCCATCTCTTCGAAGAGGCCTTCTTGCTGCAGCATTTTGACGATCGACTCTTCGTCGGCGGTGAGCTCGTGCTGTCCAAAGATGGTCTCTGCAGCATGCTGCGGCGAAAGTTTGTCCCACTGTAGCTGTTTCATCTTGGATCTTGCCATTGCCAGCACCTCTTTGCGACTGAGGGCGTGATGTGCGAACAGTCCAGCCATGCCGGGAGCCGGCGGAGCGGCGATGGGACCGGCCGGACCCAGGTTCATGGGCGCATATGAAGCCCGAACATTGAACATCGAGTTCCGATGTATTCCGTCCTGCATCGGAGATGCATTGACGGATCCGGGCAACGATCCGGGCGGCGGAGGCGCTGGTGGGGCCGGGGTACCTGCCAGCGAGTTGAGCATCGAGGGTGGTCGCGACGATTCGGGCGTCGAAAAGGCGGATTGCACGGCGACACCATGGCTGCTGCTTTGGGAGAGGCTTGGCACCATACCCGGTGCAGGAGGTGGTGGCGGCGGTGGCGGCGGCGGCGGCATGGCCGCGGCGTCAAGGAGCGCCTTCTTGTTCGGATCGATCGAAGCTGCAACGGATGGTAAGAGCTGCGGAGGCGGCGGCGGTGGCGGTGGGGGTGGCGGAGGATGCGGTACACCGTCAGATGTCACCTCGATGCCAGAAGACATTGGGACCGTCTGTGACGGCGGTGGCATAGCCTTTTTCTTGCCTCTGCCAGCCAGCAGTTCATCGTCCGAGTCAGAATCGTCTTCACGCTGCTTGCGAATCTCGTCGAGCAAGGTGCGAACGGCAGGGTACGATGTCCGCTTTGCTTCAGGATCGTGAGCATCGCCCTTTGTTGCTGAAGCCTTCTTCCTTCTCGACTCTCTTGCGTCGACCATGCGCGAGGCGAGATCGGTGTTTTGAGCCATACCTGCTGCCAGAGTGGCTTGAATCTTCCATTTCGCCGCTTCAGGATCGATCGCATCTTCGTCGGGACCCTCTTCCATTGCTTCCCCTTCGTTCTCGTCCCCGTCCTCGCCATCCTCCTCTTCTTGCCCTGCTGCGGCAACGGTTCTGTGCGCCTCACCGGCTGCCTCGCGATTGAGCGTCGACTGACGTCGTACGGAGGTGGAAATGCGTTTACGATCCTCCTCGGTCGGTAGGGCAGGGACGTCGGGATCCTTTGCGCTGCTCTTTTTGCGCGAGTTCGCCTCCAGCTTGCGAATGGTTTTGTTGCGCTCAAGCTGCTTCTCGAGGGTATCTACCAACTGTTTGCGGTCCAAGCTTCCTTTGCCGGGTGCGGTTACGTCGCTGACGTCCATCTGCGCCTCTCGCAGCATGTCGTACAGCTCACGAAGCTGGACCTCGAGAGCAACGACGCGGTCGATATACGCTTTTTCCATCTCATCCATTTCGTCTCGCGCTGCACTCGAGTTGCCTCGTGCTAATGATAAGTCCTCTTCCAGCTTTTCGATCTGCTCCTGCAACTTGCCAATAAGACCGTCAGAGCCAGCCTTGAGTTTCGCCTCCAACTCCAGCTTTTCCTGCTCTAGTGCGGCCGCCTTGGCTTTCGCTTTCTGCAGCTCTGACTGCATCGTGTTGATATGATCCTGATCGGCGAAGCGGGAAAGCACGTTATTGACGGAGACGCCCAAAAGCGAGGAGAGGTCATTGCCTTCAACAGCGCCCTTGCGGTCCATCACTACGGACGTGACCATCGAATCGATAAGCTGGTAATAGTGGACGAGGTCCTCACCATCCCGGCGGATGAGTAGCAAGTGCTGTAGCGCTGAAAGGAAAAAGTCGTAGGCACGTGAGCCTTCCACTTTGCCGACGATAGCCCTAAACACATCGACGGGATCGCTTAGATCGGTGAGCACCTCCTTGTTGAAGGTATCGACAACGTCTTCGTGATCTGCCTCGGCTCCCTTTTCGAAGACGGCGATCTGGGCGTCCAGGTCGGGGTTCTTGAAGGCATGCATCTTGATCAGGATCCTCTGCAGGCCGCTGGCCTCCATCTGATTGCGCAGATGGACACGCACCTCGAATTCAGCAACGATATCTGAGTTGAGAATGGCGTTGATGAGAAACATGTTGTTGATGGCATACTCATTCAAGCTGGATTCGTGAGGCCCCACAACACTGAGCTTTTTGACCTCGTCGGAGGCGCCCACCATAGAGCCCATCTTGCCTCGGCCGTCAATGGTCTGCTCGAGGATGCGGAACCAGGCATCAAAGCGGCCGTGGTCGCCCTGGCTGTTCTTGAGGTCATCGAAGGCCTTCAAAACAAGACGATGGCCGGTGGGTTTATCCCAATGACAGAGGAAGAGAAGGATATCGGCAGCTTGCTTGCGAGTGGTAAGCTGATGGGAGATCATAGAATGGGTGATGCCGCTAATACATTTTGGCTGGGCCAAGGCGTCGTTAGCGCCCGGCTTAGAGTTGAAGAGAGAGCGGAAAGCTTTGAGAACCTCATACTCGAGTGCCAAATCGTTGTCGTTCTTGATACCTTTAGCGTGGAGGCCGCTTAGGAAACTGGCAAGCACGGGCGTGCCCTTTGCTTCGACAAAGCTCTGAATCCAACCGATGGCGCATGTTCTGAGGGTGACGGCGAGCGATTCGATATGTTTTGTGGTAACAGTACCGTCCATGAACTTCTTGATGAACCACTCGGGTGAATTCCTAGTGATGACCATGTTGGCGTTAGCGCCTGCGGGGCCAGCTTGGCTTGCATGCTGACGGCGATTGCGGTCGCGCTCCTTATGCGCATGCCACTCGGTAAGCTTGTCATTGTAGACAAGTGTCCATTTCTTATCGACGCTGAAACTGAGCATGTTGCGTCTGGCGGTCTCTTTGAGCTCATCCGACAGATTGCCGCCCGGAACATTGAGGAAATCGCGCTTGTCCATGAGCTCGGCAAAAAGACGTTCCACATCGGCATCGGAGGGACGCTGGAGGGCAAAGTCGGGCACCTTTGCTTGGCCAGGACTTCCATAGGGAGCATAAGAATCGCGAGCGGTGGAGCTGGGCGCGACAGAAGCACGGCTATCATCGCCGTAGTTGGAGTAGGAGGCGGTGGCTGCCGAGGCGACGGACATGCGGCTAAGGACGTCGTGTGGCATTTGGTTATGCCTTGTACTGTCCCCGCCAGCGCTCGTGCTCGAAGTATAGCGGGATGATCGAGTGCCGATGGGATTGTAAGAGGAGTTGGAGAGGAAAGAATCATGGGGCCCCGCGCCATAGCGGGATGAAGAGGCACCCGAAGGTTGACGACGATGTGCAGCCAAACCGGCAGTGGTCGACATGCTACTATTGCTGGTGCTGGTACTGGTGCCGTTACTGTTGCCATTTCCGTGGGAGATGATGGACGAGGAAGAAGGGTAGTAAGCTGCCTCGTCCAGCGCTGCTGGGGCTGCGCTGTTGGCCCTGGAGCGTGAATAATAGGGTGAGGAAGCGTCCAAGGCCGAGGCGTCGGAGTAGGCGCTGGTGCGCTGTACGCCGTGGCCGAGCGCTGGATTACCGGAAGGGTTACCTATGCTGAGCTTGGAACCCGTAGGGCTAGAGTGTTGATTACTGCCCAGGCCGCCATCGATGGATAGCGGCGCGCGACCGCTGGCGGTACGCTCGTACGGGATTGCCTTGTCTGCGGCATCGGCGTTGAACTGGCGGGACCGCTTCTTCCTTCCAAATAAAGAGTCCATCTCAGCGTCCTAGGCGTGGGGACGCGGAGCACTGCCTCAAACGCAATGTAACCGCTTGCTGTTCACAAAGGCCAAGGTGGAGGAAAGCAAGCGAAACTCCTGCTCTGATCAGAAGGACCTCAATGGCATGCTCGAAAAACTGCCAGTATGCAGAGGCGAATATGCCTTTCCGTTCGTGGAAGGAGGAGTTGCCTACAGCCTTCCTCATGCACTATGCACTCCGTTGGCCCTGAAGATGTCGCTCGAAGAGTTGAACAACGTCGTCGAAGGCGGAGTGAAGAAATGAACGTGTAGGTTAAGGACCAGCCGTACAAGCAGAAAGACCGCGAGGTGTGGTTCTCAGAGGAAGGTGAAGGAGGTAAAGGTGAAGGTGAAGGCGGATGAGAAGGTGGAAATGAGAGGCGATAGGTGAATGCGAAAGGTATGTTGCGCGCTGCCATCGTCTGAGCGTTGCCCATAGTGATGATGATTATTATCTTGCTGCCCGGCTAGTTGGCTGGTTCCAAGAACCGACGAAATGCGTGCAGCGCGTTGAACGGCCGAGACCGAACCAGTCGCAAGTCACACTCAGTGTTCATTCAGCGTGGACATCTGTCACAGTTAACTCGCACTCACACTCTCTCATCAACGGCCAACGCCAAAATCACCAACACGTCCCACGCGCCGACAATCACTTTAATCACCCTAATCAAAGGGATTCTTTACAGAGAGATCGTAAGCGGTGTGCGGATTCGGCCGTACTTTATCGCAGGCTTTGGTTGGATAGGCTTGAATTGGTTTGCACCGAATACAAAGCTGGCTGGCAACGCGTTGATCCACACGTCTGTGGGTTGGACTCGCGTGCGTACGGCTTGCATTCACGATTAATGGCTGGCAAATCGAATAATATAGAAGCGCACCCCCTTTCTCTCGGTCGAGTTGAGATCCAGAAGCCAAGCCAAACTCACTAACCGTATCGCAGGCGGCGCCTTAGTGCCACCTTTGTCTTTCGACCGGCCCACCCACAGCCTTTGTGGGGCAATGCATGCCAGAACCATGCTGGGCGCGCTCTGCAGCTGACGAGACAGCGCACAGGGAGAGACAGAATACGCTGCGGGTAGCGGACGAAGGGCAGCAAATCGCAGATCTTCGCAGCTGTCAGACAAAAAAGCCCCGAAATAGCCGTTTTTGGTACAGTAAAAGGACGAAACGATCCTTGTAACGGTCCGCAGCGGCCAACGACGCGCGATGTGTGATGGTTAAATGGCACTCGTGGCGTTCTGATGGTGCAGGGCACTCACACTATGACTGTGTGTGTCTACTACGGTTGTGCTTACTCCACGGCGCGGACAAGGAAGCTTGTCGACCAACCAGCAAACATCTGCTTCATCTCAGGGTGCAACGCGTGATGGCACCGCAGCAATGCTGCTTTGGCCCATTCATAGACCGGTGCCGGCACCTCCATTGGCTCCAGTGGTTCGCTATCCTCGCCAGTGCTCAGCATTGCTACCTGTGGATGGTAGAAGAAGATCTTGGATCCCTTCCACACGGCATCGCTTACAGATTTGCTCGTTGCATTCGGCTCAGCAACTTCTGAAAGCGACGTCGTGAACGTTGTTTTGGAGAAGAGCCAGATCGCCGTGCCGTCCTCGCTATCGCCACTCTGTCCAGACGACGAACGCAAAACAAACCTGCGCGTCCCGTGCGAGGCAGCAGCGTGGTGCAGAGCTGACAACAGCGTGGAAATCCAGACCCACCCCTCGTATGCCCCAGAACCGCCGACGTCAAGGCGCCGCGGAGCCGTAGTCGAATAGATAGGGACGAGCGTGTATTTCGTCAGCCGCAGACTGGACACCGCAGCAGCGGGCGAATCGGCAAGTAAGCCAACCCGCCTCACGCTCTCGCCCAGGACTGTCGAACATCTTGTGCAATGAACCACATTGGATCCCTATAGATGTATGCACCGATACACATAGATAGACCAGGAGACAAAGGGAGTCAGTTTACCGGCCTCAACACGGAAGCGATACAGCGGATCAAAGCTCGAACCAAGCTGTCGCCGCAATATTCGGTAGGAAGCAGAAGAGGAAAGGAACATGTGGGTACATAGAGTAGATGATCTAGCTGTGGACCTTTGCAGCGGCCAGGTGTTCTGTTCGTCGTTCTATATACCCTCCTCTCCTCCCGGCGCGAACCAGGTCCTCACGTGAAGGCAAGGCGCATAGCGCTCCACTCTATCTTGCGAGCAGGTGGTGCGCTAGGCACCCTGTCAGGAAGAGCACGGGTCTACCGCGCTGGGAGAAGATGAATTCATCTTGGACCGGTGTATCAGTCGACAGAAGAGCACGCACATCACTGTGCGTGCAAACCCTTTCTTCTTGTGACACTTTTCGAAGAAGTCGACTTTCTATACAGTCCGCAAGGCGCTTTCTGAGAGCGTTTTGCAAGAGGAGAAGTGGTTGGGAAAGGGATGGCGACAGCGATGAACTGTTGCCGCGACAAAGCGACTTACCTGATCATGGTCCATAGATTGACCACTCGTTAACGTCACAGCCGACGAAGGGACAAGGATATACGTGTCGCCAATCCAGATGGATACCGTTTCCGATTGTGATGATGTCATCCCTTGCAGCTTCTGTTTCTTGCCTCTGTGTTCGTCTGGGGAGTGGTGAAGCCTGGACCCGGAAGCGGAGGGCGCCATGCCTGCACCTAGCCTGGTTGTGAACTCCACGGCGGTCCTGGTGAGGGAAGCGTTGAGCTCTTGATCGCCATGGCACATCCATGCATCCACCAGCTCCTCCCACCCTTCCGAAGGCAGCGCTTCGAACTGAGTTTTTCCATCTACAGAGATGAGAGGCTCCATACCGAATCCGCCGCCGTGTAAAGCTCGTTGGCAAACTCCACAGCCCAAACCAATAAGCCCTTTTTCTCTAGCGGAGAGAGACAGCCAAGGGGCCGAAAGGGGAAAATCGACCAATCCGTCGTTTCGTATGTCCTCGACTCCTCTTCTCCGCTCGGGCTCACTCATATGAAGTTTGATCTGTGTCAGTCCACCTTTTGTGCCATCGTTGCATCCAAGTACTAAGCTTGCTCGGCCGCTTTGTGGGGCCCGTGCCGCTACCGGCAGCGGTATGTGCTGTTCCCTGGTCTGCAGTGGCAGGGACAGAATTAATGTGAGGCTTTCCATGTTTCGAGATGAATCTTCACCAGCGATGCTTTCTGCTAGGCGGAAGGAAATGTCGATCGAAGTGGGGCCATCCCCGTCGCATGCTGGGAGCGAAGCTGGCAGGCGCTCCCCTGTCATCAGCGACGCCGAGGAAGAGCTTGGACCCCCGGATGACCACAAGAGGACTGATATAGTACCGAGATTGTACTGCGCCTCGACAAGGTAATCCAGTGGTGCTAGATTATCACACTGCTCCGGAGGCGGGGTTTCGGACGAAGCAGGACGGACATCGTTAGTTGCGTTGCTATTCAAGTTCGTTGTATCAGCAGGAGAAGCCGCCGCAATACCGTCGCCCGCCGCAGTGTCGCCACGCCTGCTCATATCTCTACTATTCCCACCACTAGTCGTCGTCGCGACGGACATGGAGACAGTGTCAGCCCCAGAATCGAGATATGCCGCATTGCAAGTCGTTTCAGGATCTGAAGCAGCATCATAAGCAGCGAAACGGGCAGTGCTAGGCGCACAACCAGATTCAGCAGCAGCAGCAGCAATAGTAGTAGTGGTAGTAGAGCAAGCGAGAACAGAAGAAGAGTCAAGGAGAGACTGGCAACTGCATGGCGACTTACGAATAGGTTGCTTTGCACTGGGAGCTCGAAGCTGCGACCGGAGCGAACCCGTAGCGGAGCGACGAGATGCAGGAGCCTGAAGCATATCGTAAGCAGATATCTCGGGCCCGTCCAAGTCGCCTGAACAGGCAGTTGCAATAGATGATGCGGGTCTATTGGTTGTCGCGTGTTCACATAGGAATGACTGCAAGCTCGTGTGTGACACTTGCGGGCTGGCGGTGGAACATTTGCCTATACTTCGGGAAAGTTGGCCTGAGTTGGGCAAGCGACTCCGTGTGGGAATCGAATCATCGTCGAACCGGCTATCCTCTCGGTTGTTGACGCCTCCACTGGGGGTACCATCTCTGCTCTGAAGCTTTGCGTGAGTAAAGTCATCCGAGTGGAAGCCGGGTGTAGGTGACTGCGTCAGAGTACGACCTGCAGATTCAGGTTTGCTGTGTTCGGATAAGCCAGCTAATCCGTTGGTGTATTCTTGCTTTATATGTGAAAGCTCGCTCGGATGCCTTTTCATGGAGGAATCGCTGCTCTGTTGCTCCTTCGCTTTTCCCTTGAAATCGCTGATCGATGCCCGCTTCAGTGACTGCGTAATACTTGCGATGGACAACTTACGACTGAAACCAGAGGTGAGCGAAGCTTTTCGTGGGGTAGGAGCTGGTCCGCTTTGTCTCTCTGTTTCTGCCGGAGATATGCCAGAAAGCCTGTTAGAGGTCGTAGCCACCGCATGAGAGTGGGACTGTGCAGCGGGATGACAATGCTTCACCGTAGGCGGGGGGGCTCGCTGGTCTTCAAGGCGTTCCGAATGGGCGAATCTCGACAAGATTCGGTGGAGCTGAACGCTTCGCTGCTCTTCGCGCGACAAAGCACGCTGATTGTCAAGCTGTGGCATGACAGAAGAGAGTCTGTCAATTGAGCTTTGCACCATGGCAAGGTCCTCTGGCGTACGCGCGGCATAAGCGCTGTGCTGTGCCGCAAGCTTGGCTCGACGTCGCTCTAACAGACTGGTGCTTTCCAGTACTTGCTTTTCCTCTGCATGGAAAGATGCAGCTTCCGCATCGTAGGTAGGCAGTTCGCTGGCATCGTGACGAGCTTTCTCCGGTAGTGTGCTTTTCTCGTCGACATGACCATCGACTGAGGCATACTGTGGAATGTCGGAATAATAGCCGGGCAAGGTAGTGCTCGTCGCGCTGCTTGTCTGTACTGACATGCGCTTGTGGTTGCGATGGGTGGACTCGGTTCGATCGCCAACTGAGGCAGCGCGAGAGGCTTGATCCGAGCGAGGCGAGAGAGAACCTAACTGCAATGTGGGATGCTGAGAATAGAGATTCTCAAGTCGAAGCCCGTTGAGTTGGGGTTCTAACACATCTGGTTCGGCGGAAGCCAAGCCGGCAAGGGAGTCGTTGGCGGGCTGAAATGCAGGCTGCCCGGGCAGTTTTTCGAAGACAGTGGGAAGCAGATACGAGTTGTCGAGAGGGTCACCGCGTTGGACGGCGGGCAAAACAGCCTTTTGCGTTGGTGATGACAGTTGCAAAACATCATCGGCCGACTTGTTCTGCTGCATCTCAGTGACGATCTCGTCCGCGGGAGTGGATACAGAGGCGTAGGACTGTGACGAGCTCCACGATCCTCGAGAGCCGGGAAGGAGCGCCGGATTTGAGCGAGGTGAGTATGGTAAACGTCTCTGATAGGCTGGTTCGTCTACATTGATGGCGTGCTGCATGCTAGGAGGACTTGCAGGAGATGAGCGAAAGGAGGTATCGGTTCGAGTAAGAGATGCTGTGAGCGTGTTCAGCGTGGTCAGGAGGCCGACGTCTTCCGACGGAATGGTTGCACTCGCAGCGGCCGTGAGCTTGTCCACAAGGTAAGGCAGTCGGGCTATATCCGCGGTTGAGGGTAGAAACGGTCCAGCCACCTGTGCTGTGGTCAAGCTATGAGAGAGCGGCACTGGGTGAACAGCAAGTCGACGCAAGGTAGCCAGAAGATCTTCAAGGAGCGCGGAGAGTTTTGATTCGACCCTGGAAGACGACCTGGTAGACAACTTCGCGACGTCGTGGACGACGGAAAGTAGATTTTCCAGCTGCGAGGATCGAGCATCTCGAGCGAGGTCTTCTTGGGCAGAAGAGGGATAGGAGAGTGCTTCGCGGTCGTCAAGCTCTTCCAGGTGCTCTGAGTCGTGTTCGTCTGCACAAGTGGGCGGTAAATCGTTGGGATCGGAAGAGACTGGCTGGATCAGCGAGTGTTGCCTGCGGCGCCATGCTTGTGCGTCTGTGTGTGCAGCGGCATACTGTTGATGTAGTGTGATAGGGGATGGCAGGTTGTCCTCCGGCTCGTGTGTTGGCACGGACGGCAACAGAATAAAGTCATTTGTGCGAATGATGGTGGGTGATGATGGAACTGGTGGCGAGCCCTGAACGGCTTGCGTTTTGGCCGGTTGCTGTGGGCGGCGCTGTGGGCTGTGCAACTCTAGAGTAGCCATGATGTTGACCACCTGTTGTAGTTGATCGTATTAAAGACGTCAAGAGGCGCGAGAGGAGGCGGCCGAGTGGTCACAGCTAAGTCTGCAAGTGCGGACACTGCGTCTGTTTATTGCAAAGGCGGCCGAGAGGGGAAAGAATCACAATGACTAGCAGAGCCGACTCCTTGCAGGGACATAAGGATTAACGAGACGTGCACACAGCGAGGACAGGTGGTTAAGATGGACCAAGTTCGTACAGCGGTTAGCAGGCGCAAAATAATGATCCAGGGTCGACTTTGAGAAGGCGGTAGGCTGCGACTGCGAGGCTGCAGGGCTGCACGAAGTGACGAGCCTATTGCAAGTACTGGCTGAAGAAGAGCACCGCAGTACTGGCGAAGAGCAAGACAGTACTGGCTGAGAAGAGCGCCACGACTGAAGTGTTCGGAAAGGCAGTCCCAGCAGCTCAAACACTCGCACGAGAAAGAGTCGGTGAAATGCTAATAAGATATGCGGGGGAGGGGCCGGGGC